>KE606015.1:509-11471 GCA_000444245.1 Botryllus schlosseri
AATTGCGTTTTCTCCCGGTACGATCGCGGTACACTTGGATATGAAGAAGGCGGCAGACAAGACCGGCATTGACGGCGGTTTCATCGGTGATACGGGGCGACGGTCGGTTGTCAATACTGCTCGTCCACGAAACTTATTGGAAAATACCCGATCTGTGGAAAGATTGTTATTAGGGTTTGACGACGTCATCGGCACCACANATATTGTTCATGTCTACAGGNACAATGCTTGAAAATTTTCGCTCACTGCCAANCTGCAGAAACGAGGTTATTGCACTTGAAAATAGCCTGGACGGTGGGTAATCCCAGAATTGATAATGAAAAACTCAAACAACTTNGCATCCACGGGTTGGAATTGCATCAATTTTTTAACAACCCTTCGTGCCCAGTGAACATGCGTGTTCCAAATTCCTGTATCCAATTTTCATATTTGTCTTGGCAAGACTCCCNCTCATGGACGACATTCGACGCCTTACCTTTCTATCATATTCGCCTTTCCACCATCCGTGATCCCCACCCGCTTTGCTGATGATATTGACAAACTGNCCCGCGACAAGGCTCAGCTCCTGCTCGCTCCTGGCGTCGAAATCGTATTTCGCGATGGCCTTGCCGATCACAGGGAACACTTTGCCGTCAAAGGACACTGAACACAGCGGAGCAACTAGTACTTGTATTTTATCGCAGAGANCATCGGCANAACGCGATGNCNCTCGTACATTGTAAGGAGCAGGAAGTGGGTACANTACAGGTAAATGTAATTATTCAATACATNCATACAATTGCATGCCGAAGTTCTGTACCTTCAGCAGTCTCTTCGTATACAAATGAATACCATAGCCATATANAA
Organism: Botryllus schlosseri; assembly: GCA_000444245.1. Taxonomy (NCBI): domain Eukaryota; kingdom Metazoa; phylum Chordata; class Ascidiacea; order Stolidobranchia; family Styelidae; genus Botryllus; species Botryllus schlosseri. Next base: position 1,356 of record KE606015.1, read on the forward strand.
ANGTAGTCNAATATTTTNGGCTATGTCAGTCNATATGAATGNATTATTCAATTGTGCATTGAGGNTCTGTACCTCCAAGCGACTCCTCAATNACTTCTACACGAGTAGCATCNGTGACTACGTTAACGATAGGCTATCTGATGACGCCCAAGNAGACGTGNAAGCACGCAATTNCATNGTNNTGCAANGTGAGATTAACGAAGCAGTCNTCAAATGTTATCTGCATTACAAANAATGGATAATGCCGATGGAAAAGTCGCAAGTAGCTCTCGACAAGGACGGATGCNGTACGGTAATNGCAAGCGCGAAAGAAATCAAGCGTAACATNATGGCCTTTCGAATTACGCAAAAAAGGAACACAATGCATGCAANCAAGTGATCGNTATCGGNTAACAGAAAGCGGGAGAAGCCAGCGCAGAATCACACGAAANAATCAATGANACAACANNCAGAAAACTAATGCATGCGGCCTCGCGTTTGCTCAAGACTGGAATAAGGTCTGATCTCGTTTNACNGAGTAATCGGTTTGATTTGCCATCCCGCCGCGCAATTTTAGCGTAGCACTGACGCAATTTCTNTACCNNTCNATAAGATAGTAGTGACGTNTGGCTTGTAAGGAAATTNAGTTCAAGTTNCCAGANGNTAATATACGTTGACNNCGATAATTTAACTANCAGGTGTTGAATCGAACACTCACAACCCAATCAATCACATNGGAGAATCATGGATNTTCCANTNTAAGCACGCGGGCAGTAATCAATAACGCATGCTCTGTACTACCATTAATTGATCAAACACTGGAATTATACACTTAGACCGAGGACCCGATTTTGAACTCAATTAAAATTCGATTCGAATTTTTCGTGCAGACAGTAGTGGGCGCCAAGCCCTTTCAAATTACTCGCTTTGCTCAAAAGTAGAGCTTGGCGAAATTGAGTAACAAAAGTGATCGAATTCCGAGTCGAGTATCAAAGCTATATGACATCATAAATGTATCTTTTAGCGAGGGCAAGGAGAAAAATGGCGGTTACACACCATCCAGTATTTTTTTCAAACGCGTAAAATGACTCGACTCAAGTCAATTTGTTTATTGACCCGACTTGTACCAGAGTCATTGTGCATGACTCCAGCAAGTCATATGACTCAAGACTAGGACAGGAATTTCTTTGTGACTTCGAAGAATAGTATAGTCACCGCATTATTGCGAGTTCGTCTATCCGTCCTGGCACTTGGAAAATAGGGACAGAAACTCTAAGGAATGAGGAAAATTACGCTATTACGAATGCGAGCCATTCTGTATCACTCGAGCAGAGTTGAAAAAAAGTAGGTTGAAGCGGATTGAACTCAAAACTGAACAGTCAACGCAATGACTTGGACTTGACCCTCTACTCGCTGACTATGACTTGACTTGAGTCAAAACTATAAAAGTGAGATTGAATTGTGACTTGGAACCTTGTGACTCGGTTACAACCCTGCGATTCGGACACTGTGACACTGCCAGCGATGTTTGGAGGCTCCCAAAGTGCGAAGAAAGCATCAAGACTATATATTACGTTGATGAAACAACTCTTAACGTCAAGAGTTTATTCGTTACTCAAAAAATCATCTCTCACTGCTACACTAGAATCATAGCAATTGATATTCGACCCGGATTCCAGCAATCGAATTTTTGTGTTCAGCCCTACTCATAAAACAATACAATAGTTTTGTCGCCTCACCGCCGTCATTGAGCTGAGCCCGCGAAAATTCGTCAGTAAGTGTATCAATAGGTCGTCGTGTTGATGGAGCTGCATTTAAATCGTAAGTACGCATTACAAATAACAAAAACCCAGGAATTATGTCCATATGATACAGACATTTGGGTTGATCGGATTTCACCATATGAAACTACATTGAAATTGGCCTCAGTGGACCAACAACAACACAAATAACTTTTAAACCCAATGGATGCAGCACAGATTCATTTTTATAATCTCAGAGTTGATGATACATCTGTTGTGACGCGGTAACTGGATGCATGCAATGCAGTTGCACTCTAGTTTTTAAAAATTCCTGCTGATGATTGCCCCCAAAGAGTCCCATCTTGGAAAGCATTGGGTGTTAATTATATATTATTGATTATGCATAACTATTTCCTATCAATACATTATTAAATGAATATTGAATGATATAATGCTGGCGATTACCCCTGACGAGTGTCAGCCGAAAATATTCGGGTTCATTTCAATATGAATATACTATCCAATTGTATATATGGAAGTTCTGTACCTCCGAAGAGCTCTTGAATGATATATGCATGAACATTTGAAATAATCCCTAATATATTTTTAGGCTGACACTCATATCAGGAACAATCGTCAGGAGCTAGAGACCTAAAATTAACCATCGTATCAAGAAATATGACATCCCACAAATGAAAATCCAATAAATCAGGGCGAACAGATGGCTTAGACTCAATCTACTATTTGTAGATAATACAAAAACTTTTTCTGTTGTCCAAACTAACTTTCCACGTAATCCCTCATCGGAGCGCCTCTTACATTCGTAGACTCCATAACTTTTTTGAAATGCAGAATCATTTCTCAATGCATATTAATAAGCATTAATCTCACGGTGGTTGAAGAAAGTGCTTATCGCATTATAAACTAGCGAAATTCAAACAGTCACCAGGGTTAGCAGAATATGCGTTCAAAGCGATTATTTTCAAAGCAAACCGTAGCAATATGAAGCAGTATTTGAAAATGGGCTACAAAGAATACGTCATCACTCTTGGAAATGACAGCCACACGATAAATCTCAAATTCCATTGCCACAATCACAACAAAGGCTTGCCGACAGCGATGTGATCATGCGCATGACCAGGTCTTCATTGGACCTAGAGAATATGCCCAGTACAGCCGTGATATACAGCAAATATATCAGCTAACAACTACAACTTGAGAAGATGTTGAAAAATACCATAGCGGAAATCATTCAATGATACTATATTGAGAATTTTGTAGGTGAAATGATTCATGGGATATTGGATTTATATAAGTAAACAGTGGTTCTAAATGCAGAATATGTTTTCTGATACACATCACAGTGACAGAACATCTAATAGATAACGATTAACGACATAGTCCAATAGTTGATAATAGGAATTGGCTTCAAGACATCGGACTAGCGTCCTCTACTTCTGACCTCAAACTCAACAGTTGTAAGATTCCGTTGACTGTTGGTTAACGGTGTTTGCTCCATTTTTGTATACGTCGATCTAAACCCGATCCTAATACATTAGCTTTCACACATAGAACTCAATTTAAAAGAGTCAAATCAGATGGGCATCAATTGCACGGTATGGCCAAGAAAATTCATGGTTAGAATCCTCACCTGTCCTGATACCGTTACGATCTGGAAACATTTCCGGGTTTCGATACGCGTATTTGAGAGTAGTTTCCAGTCCCAGGAAAAAGCCGGACAGGGAATTTTTCTCATAAAATCTGATCAATTCCTTAGAACCAAAGCGACAGCTATAAGACACCCGAGACAACTAAAACAGGCGGCAACATACTTGGACGGATCGGAAATGCTTGCATTCTGCCACGTAAAACAAACTGTCGTCGGTCTGCAGAATTTTGATGTGCTTCACGTCGCTCTGATAACTGCCAACAAAACAGATCATTTTGTATCTACAGAAAAACTTGGCGTATCAGGGTTCGTTTGTGTATAATGCGGGATTCTCAAGCTGGGACCCGCGGGGGTTCGTGAAAGGGACTGCTGACTACATTGTCTAGTCATTTGTTATCTTATTTTAGGCAGGGAATATCCTAAATAGAGTTCAGCGGATGTGTTGTGTTATACCTTTTCACACTGGTACACCTTATGCATATTTTGGCACACACAGGTTGAACAGCACTTCTCTACACCAATTCCCAAACATCATCTCAAAACAAATAAACTCCCAAGTAACCAACACAGATAACTTTCATAATCCATTCCATACCAACTATAGATTAAACTTACGTGAGACTCAAGACGAGGTTCAAGGGGGGCTTGTTACGAACAAGGAATGTTCCGGTGGGCCTGTCTTTCAGCGTTTTCTCGGCCTCTCCCCGGACAATTTCACCAGCATACCTGCGCGTTCACAGTAAATATAAGCGAAGCGGCATCGGCCATATTTTCGACACCAGCAGCTATGTTAAGATGAGTGGTTTCACATCACAGTTATCATTTATGAGAATCATTTACTAGTTGTGATATGAATATCACACTAAAAATCTTCAAATTACTCGGATGACAGCTTATCGTGATGGTGCATTGTGAACTTGTTCTAAAATGTGCGCATATTCGAAAATTTGAAACACGCCATACCAACAAATTTACAATAATGCAATCACAGACTGTGAAAGTTGCCATAAAGAGGTCAAATACGGTGTCAATATTGACATGAATGTCACGAACGTGTGGCTAATAACACAGACAAAACAAAGATATCGAATCTACGAATGGGGCAGCTTGTGGCAGTTTTCATTGATTCATTGGTAATGATATGAGCATATTCAGAGGTCTGGTTAGCCGACAGATTTACATTCATATACGTGCAGACACTCAGAAATACCCATTCATAGTAATATGCATACAATCAGCATTTCATTCAGAGGATATCCCTATCAGTACTGTCATTAACTTTACCATAATGGTACGACGACAAATCAAACATAAATTTCTACAAAAATCATGCTAAATTTACAACATTCACTACATCATGCCACATTCATTATATTTTCAGAGCACGAACCAATCACACAGCAATTTTTTGAAGTGGCATTATGACGATGAGGCCATAGCACAGTGCAGGATTTTTATATTATTACGTTAAACTTATAACCAACGACCACCCACGGCATGCAACGGAAAAATCAAATTACTTCATGTAGTGCACGGAAACTGAACAGGGAACAGCTAAATTAGGCAACAAGGTTTATTATATAAGACAGTATTTTCAAAACTTGGGAGTCATTTACAAGAACGCTGGGTATAACACCATAACACAACCGGAGCTATCACACAACATCTACTCCAAGTAATGGGTATTGGGTAACCCTATTATTTTACCACAGTAGCTCAAGACAATGCAACGTAGATACTGCACCAAATATCAAACATGAACTAATGCTACATCAGATTGAATATGACTACACCAGTGGTACTCAACCGCCAAAATGTGTCCACCCACCAGATATATTACTATTTTACAAAACGCTTTGAATTCGACAGTGCCATTTTGCCTCATTTCGCGCTAAAATAGAGGGTAGAAAATGGCAAAGTACTTTCAAAAGAAATCAAATGATCAAAATCAAGTTAGTTGCTTTACCAGAAACTTCAAACGAATCGCGTATGACGATGCAGTTTCAATTTCCTCATTAAATTAAAAGTTACAATATTTGCTTTCGCCTTTGATAACTTTGTGGGCTAAATTCTGATTTCTACACAAGGTAAGAAGGTTGAGCACCACTGGACTAAAAATGAATTCACAAAGTATCGTTATATACCAATAATAATTCTTTAATTGCTCGTGGCTCGACAGACATGGCTTTGGCCTATTGGTTGGGTCGTCCCGTTCGGGTCTGCCAATGCGTTGCTGCGATTCGAAAAGAAAAATAAAAGAAAAACACTGATTATAATGAACAATTATACGCAAGAACACAGGACACATCAATCAAGAGCCATTCAACAGAAAACGGTGCCACACACACGGGCATGCATTGGGGCACACGGGCCCCATCTCGTTCGTACCAGTGCGCGTCCTCAAGGCGCGTCTCGTGAGCCGGTTCGTTTTGTACAGTGGGCCGGCACGGAGAAGCTGGCCCTGGCCTTATCACGGCATCCATGTAACTCTTTCGAGGCTCTCTTTTCGAATGCTGAACAATGGCGGTAGTTTTCGTATGACCACGCGGCGGTTTCGAAATTTCCAACTGGGTTCATAACGTATGTGGTGTTCCGGGGTCAAAACGTTATGAAAACCAGAGTCTGTCAGTAACGCAGTACAATTCTACTTCGTTGGACTCGGTCAAATGACTTGACACATTCTACATCACTAATTCAAGTCTCGTATATCAGGAATGATAATTGAAAATTAGGTCTCGAAACTGACTTTTATCTGTTTGAATAAACATGTCTAGAGCGAGAAAAAAGTATATATTATGAATCCGAGGCCCCGATATCAACCAAGAGTTTCACAGGAGCGAGTTTTGAACTCGATACTGAACAGTAAACACTACGACTCGAACTCGGTAGTAAATTGAAAATGACTCGACTTGACTCGAGTCAAAACTATCAAAGTCCAATTGACTTGTGACCCGGAACCTTGAGACTTGGTTACAAATACAAGCCTGAGTTAAATTCCGCTCCGCGACCAATATTATTTACGGTTACACAGTTGAGTAAAAACAATGTAAAGACAAAACATCCGTTGCGTTCTGATGACTAGGGAGGTTATTTTTTTTACACTAATAAATGAAAATTTTGACATTTTTTGACATTATGAAACTTAATTTTGACAAAATTTCGCCCTCGTGTATTTAAATTATGCATTGTTGCACATAATGTTAGAATTATAGTGCTTTTCTACAGCAGCAGCAGCAATTTTCACTTCTCCCTACTGATGACATTACCTGAACACATTTGCGTTTCTTCGTCATCGTTTAAATTACGGAGACATTTGGTTCTGACAATTCGTAGTATTGATAAACACAGTACTTCACTATACTTCAGTCGCTTCTACTAACGTCATCCCGGGATTATCTCTTTGCCAACTACATAGGATCTAGCTGCGTAGTACAAATTCTCAAACGATTATTTCACAGCTACTTTCATATCGTCGAAAGCCGTCACTGAAATTTCACGTTGTTTTCAACTTGACAAGATTGATTGTTAACTTTAAACTACACGACCGCGATTCGTAGACTCTCCTGTTGTCGATGAGTCAAAAGCGTACACCTCAATTATTTCATAATTCATCGTTCATTTACGTTACCGTACCGAAACAGTTTTGGCTCTTACCGGGCTGACATGAGAAGCCGGAAAAAAGCCTATCTTCTCGTAATCTGCGAGTGACCTTCCCTGAAAAAAAATGAAAAAAATTTTGAACGTAGGTCATTATCAACACCCATCTATACTATTCACCGCGATACAAGCTGTCTACGCAATAAGTAAAATAGAAATCAGATTCATTTAATACTTGTCTATTTTGTTATTTCTGAGGTTATGTTATTAAAGGGGAACTGCGCTCTAAAAATGATGTGGTCTCAAATTGAAGGGCAAAACGAAAAAAAGATTTTGGCCGGAGCCGTTCTCTTCAGAACGCCACCGTAATGGAGCTGTAATGTATTGAAATATGTCGTACACGCCAAGGTGGTTTAGATACCGCGTTCAACGGAAGATGTCCAGTCAGGAGATTTATGTCAAAATCGGGCCTAGTGTATTCTATTTCCTTCATAACATCGGCTGACAACTATATAAAGTTCGATCTCTGCGTGACTCCCGGAGCGTGTGCAACTCTGGAAATTTCAATACATTACAGCTTCATTACATTGGCGTTCTGAAGAAAACGGCTGCAGCCAAAATTTTTCTTTCGTTTTGCCCTTCAATTTGAGACCACATCATTTTTAAAGCGCAGTGCCCCTTTAACCCACGAAACTACACCGAAGTAATAAGACACATCGAAACGCACCAATATAAAAGTACAAAAACAAGACTACAAGCACAGCCAAACATACGTACCAACATTAAAAAACTTGGATGAAGCTTACAGCAAATTTTGCCGCGTCAATTATATACTTCCTACGCATTTGTAATATTTCTATCAGCAGACCATTAACAACACATGGCCTTGCAAAATAAATAATTTTAGCATTGCCATTGAATGAATTAACTTCATTACTATGGATAGAAATAGATGATGAGCTTCTTGGAGGTACAATACTTCAATATAGAATATAATAGTAGATTCATATTGAAATGAACCCGAATATTTTCATCTAACACTGAATTTACTACTAGTTGCTGACGATTACCTTTGACGAGTGTCAGCCGAAATATTCGAGTTCATTTCAATATGAATATCCTATTCAATCGTATATAGAAATATATATTCTTCACACGTTGAAATACAAGCAACACATACACACAGCTATTCCTTGGTTCTGATTAATTATTATTATTCCACATCCTTATCTGAAAATGAACTAAAAAAGCTCTCACTTGCCACCAGTCCGGTGAAACTTGATTGGTGACTTCAATCGGCTGGCCGATTTGAAATGTGATGATATTAGCATTCGGAAACGGAGGCGGCGGATTCCCGTTGTACTCTCGATGAGCCTTGTAGTTCACTGTACGACAAATGATCGCGTAACGACACTGCGAAAACAGACTTCAAGACAATGAAAAACAGCTCAAAAGGTGAAATTGCCTGCACTCTCAAGGTAGGCTCCACTGACTATACTACAAAGGTGAAATTTATTACTAAGTTACGGCATCTATAAAGGTGAATTTTATCAATGATTGTACTAGGTGGAATTGACATACTACGGTACACTCCAAGGCAGTGGTTCCCAAACTTTTTCGGCTTGTGGCACACTAGAAAAAATTATAAAACACTCGCGGCACACTTGGGTCGAGAAAAGATGCTTTAAAAAGATCAATGTTTTTATATTATACGAACAGAACATATACAACAAAATGGAGGTCGCCGCATTTTGTCATTAATTTACAGCTTCACAGCTTGTTTACAGCTTTTAATTTCACTCAAAAAAAAAGCCATGACTACCTAGCTATGGAGATGCAAATTATAACACAACACTGATTGTTTTTGCACCAATGATGGAATAGGATTTGCTGGCAGACTGCTAAAACTCATCAAGTTTCTTTGAAGAAATAGATTCAAATCGGGCATTTTCATAAATCGATTAGCTGTACTTCTACGGAAAGACTGCTTGATTTATTAGGATGCCATAACTGATTTCATTGTCACTCGTGCAAGCTTATTTATCAAGTCGAATATGTTAGTCTTCAGGCCCTTTTTAAAAATATATAGACTGTTCTTTTTCGAAACTCTAAAAATGTTTGCGGCACACAGTTTGGAAAGCACTGGTCCAAGTGGAAATATGTGGGCGGAAATTCCTGACCACAGGCAACTATGATTTAGAATATGCTCCATTTCAATTGCGTTCACTCCACTAAGGTTGGTCAATCACGTTCGAACACAGTCAAATTGGAACGGTTTACACAAAACGGGATAATTGTGGATCAATAATAACGAGAAAATAACTACATGATATTGCAGCACACACGTAAGACGCAACAGCAGATATTACTCACAATTCTTCGACGGATCTGGAACTGTGACAAAAAAAATTATTTTTACCACGAGTGTTGATTCAATAATGTTCGACAGTGATCGGACAGATTACATTTAGATGGCAAACAACGAACACGAGACTGGCAAAGTGGTCAATTGTTAAAGAGACAATGTTGATCAAGAGCAACCCAAATTATCAGGAATTATAGCTTTCTAGAAAATTGTAAATTATAGCGCAGAAGTGATTCTCCAGACTAAGCACAAAATGGCACACTTTGTGTTCGAGTTATTCTGTATCAGGACGGAGTGATTCGCGGAATTTTGAAGCACACAAACAAAATGGCAACGGGCGCTTTTTTGTTTTACGCTCCATAACAAGCCAGTGTTCTCAGATATTATTATGTTTCCTATCAACACGTCAAAATAAATTGTCTTTGGAGTTGGGGGATATTAGGGTTTCAAGTGGCTTAGGGTCAAGGTTGGGGTGTCGTAAGACAGGAACAGAAAATCTAAGCTGACCTTTTTTTCAGTACGCTACACACTGTTGTCCAAGGGACCGCGCAGTGAGTTGGTGAGTGCGTGCAGACTCGTGAAAAATTAGAGGGAACATTGGTTCGAGGTAGGTTGGGGTAAGGGTATCCCAAGATTAGGGTTGGGGGTCACGAATGATAGGGTTCGGAGTATCGTATTCCCTTCACGCAACCTTGATCTTGCGATACGTTAACTCTAACCCTAATATCCCTCTCCCTCAACCCTAACATCCCGCACCTCTACCC
>ATSW01011892.1:0-15275 GCA_000444245.1 Botryllus schlosseri
TTGACACTATTTTCCACTGAGGAAACCTTGACTGGCCGTGTCGCAGCATACGAGACATAGTACAAAGCTACGCACGTTACTGGAAATGAAACATTTGCGAAGTCATGATCATCCCACAACATTGCGAATAAGTGCAATGAAACCGGTATGGTCGAAAAAATACCAAAGCATCTTTGATGTGAAGGAAAACTGCCATTATGTTCTTTGTTGTGGCATAAAAGGTGCATATTTAAACTTTGACATAGTATATTCTGCTGTGACGTCATAATGAGTGATACTCGGATACTCGACTCGAAGCGTAATACGTGATTCAGAATCGAATCACTCAAGTATTCGAATTTGCCCNGCCCTAGTTATCAGTACAGATAGACGAAATATCAATAATGNGGNNATTTTACTATTCGTATTTCAAGTTATAATGGGATGCTTGTCTTGGTCGTCCAAGTCTTGAGTCATATTACCTGGTCGAGTCAGGTCATGCGCAATGACTCAAGTAGAAGTGGAGTCAATATCAGTGGTGGTCAGTAACGAAGTNCTTCTACTTTNCGAAGTTTTTCAAGTAGATTNTCCCTTCTCGCAGTACCTCCTCNAGTGGGTATGACTTNAGACTACTTCTACTTGACATTTTTCTATTTTAGGCAAACTTAGCTTAGAATACTTACTTTTGTACTCGCAAATCGCTACTTTTATTTCTACTCNAATATAAATTTANGGCGTAAGTTGTACTTCTACTTGANTAGCGANGGTGACAACTTTGACCATCTCTGGTCAATATACAAATTGACTNAAGTCGAGTCAGCGAAATATCTAGCCGCACTAATGTATTGTTTACGTCTCCTAAAGAATTTAATTGGGATCATCAGTCGTTACTACGCCAGCGAAATGAATCAATTCATCATGCGGTACATCGAAGAGGTGTCAAAGGTGAGTGTTTTGCGATATACACGCCACGCAATACCAACCCGGTACCTCCTCGCTAGCTGGCGTCTGACTTGTTGAAGAAAAGTGACCATCGACGTCGCGTTATTGAGGAGTTCCAGATCAAAATAGCGACGGAATTCGCGAACAACCGGTTGTGGGGATGTGGCTTAACACCGTACGAACGCGCCCCACCTAGCTCATTGCACTATAGCAGGCCTCAAGAGAAGGGAAATCCAAAACGACCGAATAGAAGCAATGAATACTCTCAACACAGACACAATTCGGAGTCATATCGACGCGATGTCTTGGATAGCCGTACNTACAATCAAGGCCGCAAATCTCGGGACCGATACACTGTTGGTAGATCCAGCCCTACACGGGCACGACNNNTTTCGAAACGACCGAGGTCCCAGTCACCTCCTTATAGACCAGTTAATCCCCGGGCTGCACCTTTGCGATATAATAATGACAAATCATCGCGACACTATCGTAGACATNGGGAAANATCGTCATTTGAGCGACAAAGAAGCAGGAGCAATCATCACAGCGACTCTGAAAGTGGGAATAACAAACCTAACATCNCAAGTGACGACGATTCAAAGTCTAGACATGGCCGAGCTGATTTTCCCGGTAAAGACGGTCCTGCATATCCAATCAGCCGGGTCGTGTCTGACTGTGAAGCTGAATCNTCCGCACGAATCGTAGTAAATTCAGTAGCAAATGAGGAGCGNCGGGATAGCGACTGTGAAAGTATGAAAACCATTGATCAGTACGAAGATGACGAATTAACAATAGACGAGATACTTTCGGAAGAAACTGAGGATAAATCATATTCCAATGATAACACGAAGAATAGAGAAGAAATGGATACTGCTAGATTTGGTAATGAGCGTGAAAATTGTCCGCGAACATACCCGACATTATCAGGGCTTCGCAAATCGTTAAATACNNATCTTCATATCAATAAATGGAACGATCATTCGGAGCGAGAGGTATCATCAAAAACAAACCACGAATATCAACAAGAAACTGATAGGATTGTTGTCCGAGCGGACAATCACGAGTACCAATCCATAGCTACCCATATTACCACAAGAGACGGCGGGAGTGAAAGCGATGCAATTTACGACTGGTCACAGGATTATCACCAGCACGGTGCTGGTGATAGAGATCGAAGAGTAAGCACCTCTGTTGAACATTTTTACGACTCTCGTTGACCNCGCCGTCCAGATATAAGAGGATGTGAAGNAAGAAGCGNCAAAAAATCGTAACANTTTTAGTNAAGNTGCGGAGTACCTTTCGCGTAATACCGANCAAGGTGAAGGAGTTGTTTCCGCACAATGAGATTGACTATAACCACTATGACTGTGGAATTGCAACCGTGAATGATTGGAACCATCTGATACGACTCTACATACTTACATGCNGGTTATACTCAGACTTGTAAGGAGTACTAAATTTTTTACAAATTGTGCAACTACAGCTAGAACTTGAAGCACTCACTTTTTTTAAAACTGGCAATTAGAANTAGAATTACATCTAACGGCCCTNATGAATCCGCAGCGGATAACTAATAACTAAGACACTAATAANTGATAATACGAATTTCTGAATTGGTTATGAACTCAGCAATATTGCAGNTAACATTTCTCTTTCAAAAAGATTGGGCTTCGAGTTTGAAATGATANGGTTNTCGANTTNCAAAACCTACGTCACTACATTAGGNTACTGCTGGGTCACTCTCAGCTGGGAATCNCTGCAAGAACATTACAAAACGGANCATCGGTATCACTATTATTGTAAAACGGCGACACTTGTTTTCTAGCCGTTTTACAGCAGTACTAAACTAATACCCGAAATAGAACTAGTCGAAAAACCAGTGGTTAGTTGACCGTCGGCTAACTAGATTGTGAGTTTGTACAAGTCTTGCAAACAGTTGTTTCGGAGCTATGGAATTGTTCCAGTTAAAGATTGGAATCAACTGATGTGATGTCAGAACCTTGCAGTCGGATTATACTGTTGGTTTATATTGGAGTCATTGCCAGACGGGTCGTTTCTCGTATGGTCCTGTATGCATTCCATGCAGATTGTCGACCATTTATTATCGTGTTCAGGAAATCCGGAATGCAAACTATCTCTTGAGCATATCCTCATGACTTCGTACGTATTTGACATCGCTACCCTGTTGAATAATAATGTTAGTCGATTGTATACTACAGGGGTCGGCGAGCCATCATGCCGATGTTTTGATGACATGCTATGGCTCTGATAAATGTTCAATTTGACAATGATTTCGCATCTTATTAATCAATATTGTTAAATTTCATTCGTAAATTTTCATAACGGCCATAATTATTTTATCGTGGCATCGGAGGCTAATGTATAAGGGATAAATATAGCGGTTATGCATGGTCTTTTAGGGACTCGATTCCCACTTACAATCACAACCATCCAAATTCCCGACTGTTACGTGATAGCTTGATGGCGCTACCCTCAAAATGTTGGCTCAAAGCGAAACGTAATGTAGCAGACGTATGATTTGAGACTTCAGCACAGTAAAATTGACCAAACGAAATTATGTCAGTTAACAATATTCTCTAGCGCTGAAGTTATTACCCGGTTTGGCGGAACTGATTGAACCGTACATCATCGTGACCAGACCATGGTACAATTGTCGCATACCTTTCCTCGAGCGCGTTGCTTGGATTCTTGATAAGCCAGGAATAATACTGAAAAATAAACTGTAGATTCACACGTTCACTGTTGACTATAATTGGGGGTTGAGCGATATTATGTACCTGTTACTTTCCTAAAGTTTCGAAAAATATCATATGGCTCGCAGATAAGTACATTTAAAATATGTAGCTTGCAAAAGGTTCCCGACCCCTGCAGCTCAGTTCAAGTGTCTGCTACTAATATGTTTTTTATGCGTGGCATGTGTTCACTGTTCATGTGTCGGTAAACCTGCTTGCTTATATTGAAGATGTTATCACATCGAATTACGACAGCCATGTATAGTGGACTAGGCTTTTGTGCCAGCATGGCGTCATCAGTCTTCAATTGCGACCTAAAGTTGATCGTGTGTGCGTCTTTGGGAATTACGATTGCAAATATCGGGCCAATATGTCTCTGCGACGAAAACGGTTCTCTACCTCCGTTCCACTGGTTCCTGATTACGACCAAATCAGAAAGGCATCTCCAGTAATGAGATTGCTGACCACAATGAGATATATGACCACAATGCAAAAGCAACGGCCTCGAACCTCCTACATCGGAAGTATCAATCGCATGCAAAAACACTGTATGCCGGCACTCACGGACTCACTGGCAGGCCCTACGCAAGTGAAGTGGAAAAGACGCACTATAAACGTTTTCAAGGATGCGTTTTATCCATATTTCCCTCAATGCATTAAGATCGGCAATTCGATGAGATTATTCTTTTTTCCCGCCTCAGTCACCTTAGGCCAGGGCTTCTTGAAGATTTTGATCGCATACCCCGATAGATTTTCTGGGTGGTTGTGTGCATCACTAAAAATTTCGGAAGCCAGTACAAAAGGGTCATCTCTTTAGCCCAATATATATTTGGAGCGGGAAAAGCTGCCGAATGACTAGAAATGTGATAAATTTACGCCAACAATCTCCATTTAGAGATGCACCGAATGACGCCCCCTCCGCGGCCTCATTACTAAAGGACAATCTGGCTCCGTAGCTTCTTGACAGTGTATTTCGACATTGCTTTGCCCCCAGTTTAGGAACCACTGCCTTGGGCTAAGCGCTCATATTCCTAGAATTGGTTGTTCAGATACTTTGGCTCTGACATCATTGCGCTAATCCGCATATTTTTGATCAATTCCCCAACTGTTGAACGGATGAATTCTAATTTATTTCGCCTTTAATCCTGCCATATTCGCCCTGTTTCATTCACAACGAATACTCTCTTAGTTTCGCCAAAGCTATCAGGCAACCCCTGTCACCGAATCCCTGATCTCGCGTCATAGATTCGCATTATTTATCATCCGCAATGTGCACATTCACTTAACTTTCCAAGGTGTGTTTGTAACAGAAGATTTTTACTCAGAACTTTTACAATACTAATAAAAATAACAATTGCATTGATTTCGTGTTTCAGTATCTGTTTACTTCAGTCTTTGTTTACGTAAAGAATATTTTCTGTCATCGGGATCGCATCAGGTTAAGTCATTATACCAAAGTCGAATGCGTATGTCAGTAGCAGTCGTATTCTTACGGCGTCTGTACAAAAATGGTAGCGAAAGACCAGGTCAAAGACGAACGAAGAGCGAATGACGATGAGCACGGAAAGCTTCTATTAAATAAAGAAATAGATCCATCCAGCACCAGTTGGACAACTATCGAAAAGTTTCAGCTCTTCCAAATTACATCAGCATTTGTATTATAGCAACACAAAACCACAAAAATCAGGCTCACTTCATATCTGAGATTATTCTCATACGCGTTTGAAAGGAAAATGTCTGTACGCGTACACCCAGCTTGGCCCGTTTCGTACTATAATACGGTTCTCCCGTAGTATTTCCTGAGGACCAGATGTTAGCTTAGAAATTGAAATGAGAGCATATAAACATTTCCAGATTATATTAGAATGCGATTACAGGCATTTCGCTGTAAAATGAGTGTACGATAACTAGAATTATCTAGTTGTCCAGGTCTGCCTAAAGCTGGGCCTGAGGCTTTGACCATAGTGTCATATATGGTGTCGACACAGGCAAATCTCACGCCTCAGTGAAATTGTATCACGTCAGAATTTCCATTTGGCTACAGGCAATTTTACGGTCATTTTTGACCGGCTTGCCGAGCATTAAATTTGGTAAAACAGGTATCAATCGAAAGCTGACTCTGCACTGATCACGAAAATATAAATTTTATTTCGCTCGTGGCCCTGGAACTCCCACAATCATCCTCGAATTTTTCATTGTTATGGAGATTGGCACTGTGACGCAACAATGCTGAACAATGCTGTCTAGCTCTTTTTCTCTTGAGCTATTCTCTCGTTTCGCCAGACAGCATTGTTACGTCCCAATGCCAATCTCCATAACAATGAAAAATTCGAGGCTTATTGTGGGAGTTTCAGGGCCACGAGCGGAATAAAATTTATATTTTCGTAATCAGTGCAGAGTCAGCTTTCGATTGATACCTGTTTTACCAAATTTAATGCTCGGCAAGCCGATCAAAAATGACCGTAAAATTGCCTGTAGCCAAATGGAAATTGTGACGTGATACAATTTCACTGCGGCGTGAGATTCGGCTGTGTCGACACCATATAGGACACTATGCTTTGACTGAGTTGATATCACAGCAGATCATCCATTCCACGACATTATAATTCACTTGAATTTGTTAATCAGCCGTCTCAAATACACTTTGGGGGCGTAAATAGCTCCGTTAATGTCTACTTATACATTCCCGGCCATACCAAAGCGCGGATGGAGATTGCCATTCCTGGGGGAGCTGGCTGCCGTACAGTACATTGTGCATTCTTCACATCAATATTCAGTGCAAATAAATCCCGGGAGTGCAGTGTAGGACGTATATCTTAAGCAGTGATGAACAATTCTCTCCCAAGGGATGAAATGAGAAGAAGAAAATAGAGTGGCTGGCCGAGCCACAATTTTACGCTATATTCGCCGTTGTATTGATATTCGCTCTAAATTGAGAGCGGTGAATGGCATCATTCAAACATGCGGCTAAGTGGATGTGTTTTAGGTAATGAAAAGTTGACGGTTTAGTAACAAAGTAACACAGTTACAATCACACACCGTGTAATTCGTAATGCAACAATCGCAACAGTCATGGTTTGAACTATAACTAAGCCAAGGTGCTATACACTCATCATCCTGTGCTCGATGTAAACCTTTTATTCGCTTGCGGGCCACACATTCAAATGACTCCAAAAACCTTCAATTCCATATTTTTTCATTAGCATGCATTATCATCAACTCTAATAGTATATACTTTATATCAGGGATCATAGAGACTCTAGTCTAGGGTTGCCATATTTTTAGGAAGCAATTTCCGGACACTCTTTAGCGCCCAGTAGCGGATTTAAAATGAGTTGTACCACATTGACCGTCAATATGACGTAACACTAGAAAAGAATTGTCCATCGACTGTATACACAATACAGGCATAAAGTGGAACATAGGTCATGAATTGGACCATCTGTAATATGAGCTCTGATGATTGCTAGTTGCTAGGGTTTGCAATAGATTCCTGCACGGGCCGGATGAAATCATCTGGCGGGCCGTGTCTAGCCTGTTAGGATTATGTTTGACATCCCTGCTATACAGTTAGGTCGGTGCGGCTATCTGTTTATGTGTGTTAATCAGGTCCGAAACAACATTTTTTCTCCGCCTCCTTCCGCCTCAAAAGCACTGATCTTGGGCCCACCATAGGCTAGTCGATGTAACTTGTTGGGCACTTACTATATGCACTTGGCTGTTGAATTTTATGTATGAATTCTGTCAATAATATTGATTCTTCGATATATTAGGCTACTATAAAATGCACCAGCAGGTTGCACATCCGGTGATTTCCAGCCTTTTATGCTCGTGACCTCATTTCCTTCTTAAAAATGTTCCGTGACAAAGCTCAAAACTTGATAAGCTGATTACTAAAAAAGTTCAGCTTGCCCAAACTTACTCACGGCCTAGGAAGCTGATTACGTCCAACATCATCGCGATCTCCAGATAAAGGCGGATGGCCCCAGGATTTGGAACCGGTGTCTGTGATTGAAGCATCCAATCGGCCTTAACCAACTCTAGGAATATACCGTTAGCTTATAATTGCGATTACAATCNGACTTATTTCAGTAAATGATGGTTATTTATATTNNTTTTGATTGCATTTCTTGGNGAGGGTGGTGCCTGGNGCCCATACTAATATCATTATACGTTNCATTANCTCGCGCGCGGCGCGAANAACAATTTTGATNAGCATNAATCTGNTTGAAAATAATATTGTTNATGTTGATTTACGAAANACTNTTGANCCTGCTTCAAGCCTTCAAAATTCCGGACATTTAGGCATATTTTAGAAATTCCTCCCGGACGCAGATTTTTCGGTGAAATTCCGGACATGTCCGGGAAATTCCGGACGTATGGCAACCCTACTCTAGTCGAGCAACACCTGCTATCGCAACCACCGGAATTGGTGAAAATACGATGATTGCTGGCCAATTTAATACAGTTATTAGAGATGGTGTAAACCTGAGGTTCACGTTCGTGTTCTGTGTGTGAACCTCAGAAATTTAGAGGTTCACGTTCACAAACGAACCGTGGTAGGTCCTGCACAATGAACCTTTTTCATACGTTACAAGTGCACGTCATAATAACATCTTTGGTTGAAATTCTTTGTGTTTCAACTTCGGACCACTCTGTGCATGGCGCTGTTAGCATAATAACATCAACTCTAATCGAGTATGCACCTTGCCAATCTCGAACATGTTACTTGCTTTGTTACAAAAGTTTGCTCGAAATATCCAGCTTCACGTTTGTGAATATTTAGCGACTCTCTGCTGTGAGCTTGACCCGCAATCACACAACATCATGAGCGAAATACGCTGCATGTAGGTACAGTCAGTAAATGATATTTATTCAACCAATCAATGAAATTGATGTAAAGAATACAGCGTTGTCCAACGTAAAAGATTTAGCAGGCGTACGGGATCCATCTTGATTTGATATGTTTATTGTATCATAAAAATCTGTGTGATTGGGGAGTTAGCTATTACTGTATAACTTGGTAATGGAATAATGGAGTATAGGAACTATAAAAGCCCGATTTACACTCAGCTCAATATCTATGTAGCAATAATAGTCAGACGCCGAATAAATTATCTGGTCCGGCCTAGACCGTCAAGGCGTAAGCAAGTCAGCATGTAGTTCAACATTGCCGCATAATGTGGCCTGATTCATCGCTAGCGTGTACAACTGTACATCAATATATCGCTTCACTGAAATGTAGGGTTCGAAATAGCGATATGAAGTCACCGGATGTCATAGGTTCACGTTCGCGTTCACACAAACCCTTTCAAAAAGTTTCAGGTTCACACAAACCTGAACCTTTCGGGAGTTCACACCTCCATAACATTATAAACCGCTAAAGCCGGCCGGGTCAGACCAAAGACCTGATTAGTAACACTGGTATCCATGGCTTCCCTGCTTGGCGCTCATGCATTACTGGGATAGCATGGAGGGGTGGTGCATGACTTAGAAAGTCGTAAAGGCTATATCTGCACTTCCTTGTCCAGCGGCATATGCACATCATGCACTCATGGTATGCATATGCGCAGATCGTGTGTATGTATATCATGAGTCGGTGTATATGCCGCAAAAACATCAAGGACAAAAATAAACTACGTCCTTTCTACCGACGATATATAAGTTGGTATATTTCTAAGCTCCCTTTATTTCAGTCGCAATACTGCGTTGGCCGTGGTATTACGTCGTGAGGAATATGAGAGATTTAATTGTAAACGCGGACCTGGCAATTTGGTTCAATAATATTTATTCGTAATTTGGATATCTCTGGAAACCGGAGACCTTTTGAGTCACAAGTTACACAGAAGTGCGACCACAGATTATATTCTTTATATAACTATTATATTCCCCATGCAACATGGATGTATTGGTATCGGAGTGGCGTTTTCCCCTCTGCCAATAAGCGTACCTACATTTCGGTACAATATTTCTGAAAACAATTACCCTGTTTTCTTCCTAGGAATTAGATGTCAATGTCACTGATTTGCTCCTAATAGCGACTAGAGTGAAAACGCAACACTCTAACAGGGTGGGTATAATGTGGCCCATAGACAACTTCGACGTTCCCAGTTCCGATGGATTATTCACGTTGCTGTTGTTTGTGGTATTCATGATGTCTGTGGACTAAGATGGTCATTTACACCAGGTCACTTTTCTTCATTTTTTATTGTAGTTGCCGTCTTGTAGCTCGGCCCACTTCTAGGCTTTTTAAGACACCGCTTACACGGACAAGATGGCGAGGAGGAGCATAGATTATTTACGTGAAATTTTCTCGTAAATGTGCTGGATTGGGCAAGCTTTTCTCGATTCACTCACAATGGCCGGACGAAATCGTGTGGTGGGCCACGAGAAAGCCCGAGGGCCGTATTCTGACACCACTGGATTATACTATACGAATACAGTTGGCAGTTGGAATCAACATCAAGTCAGCCAATCCAAGTTCATGCGGACTAACCGAATTTCTCTAGGCTTTGCGGATCTCACATTGGTTTGGTATGATTTATTGATTTTATTTTTAGAGTATATTCTTGTTGAAATGAACACGAATATTTTCGGTTGACACTGGTCATGGGTCATTCTCAGCAACTATAATAGCGAATTGGAAAGACCATTGTGTATCAACAATAATATCACAAAATATGACGTCATCGGCATGAAGTTCCGAATAATCGGGGCATATCATATTTTGATTACATAAAGAATGAGCGCAACACCGGCGCGTCTGCCTGTCACTGTGTCCCTCATATTTCCATTGTATTTTGTATTGATCTCTTCAGCATGTTAAATGCGTTTGCAAATTTATTCTTGCCGTCTTCGTTTTCTTTAGGAACTGTGTTCGATAGTTTATTCGATGTAGGACAGGGGTGGCCAACCTTTTTGCCATTCACGGCCGCATTTCGACTACTCATGTTGCCTACGGCCGCATTACAGGGCATGGTCGTAACGAACTAGCTGGATGCCAAATTCCCATACTAACGTGTCTATGTCCATTTCCAGTGACATCCGGACTAATCTATTTAATAATATATAGGCATATTATACGCACCGAAATCGCGAGTGGTAACTGGTCATGTAATGGGATTTGCTGATAGTCACGCGAAGCACGAACATTTTATCAGTTTGGATGATAAATTTCGTCATTAATATTAGTAGTTTTATACATTGCTATAAAACATTTATCCATGTGATAGACCATGTGATCAGATGCACCAGTACAGTTGTTGATGCGGCCTTTTTTTAAATAGATTTAAGGATGATGATGATGCATCTTCAGGTGGGCCAATTTGTAATTGGTCACTTTGTTGTATGCTGTTATTTCTTGAGCTCCCATCAGGATTGTCGGTATAGTGGAGGAGCACATGATTCCGAGTTGATATTTCTATATGGGGCGCATCATTATCCTATATGCTATTCGAATTTGTACTGTGGGCTCTGATTATAAACGGCGCTACTATATTAAAATCGAAAAATGAAGACACATTGAATCGCGCGCAGCGCAAAGAAAATTTCATGATTAATTAAAATCTCACAAGAAATCGGTAGTCAAATTCTTAAATTCAGATTGCATGTTGACGGTCGCCAACACATAGCCTCCTACTGCAATTACGGCGCACAAATTCCCTACTATGGCCGCAGGTTGGTCGCACCTGATGTAGGCCATTGTAACTGTTCATTTCGCTTGCGCGATGATGTTAGTCTAGAGATGACATGATATCCCATCATTCTACCCTGATTGTAAGGCAGTTGTTAGCGCAGTGCTGAATACGCAACACTCAAGTATGACATCATAAGTAACGAAGCGTATTCATAATGTGTTCTAGTTGTGGATGTTGGAAAGTCAGTAGTGTTAGTTCCAGTACTAGTTGCGCATTTTGAAAATCCAGTAGTATGTAAAGTCTGTCTACAACATAGAATGAATTTGAAGAAAATCACAGTGTGCGAATCATTGCGGGTGGAGACGCGTGGAGTCGGTCCGCAGACTCTGTACTGATTTGGTGATACCGGGAACGTAATTATCATCACGGTCGGCCTAATTGCATGATTGGAATATCGTGCAATGCAATCCTACCATATCCAAACAAGCAGTTGAAAAAGCGCAGGTAAATAAATCTCAATTCCAAACGCCTGTTGCTACAGCGTGGCCAGAAGCTGATTATTCCATGTCCGTATCGGAACTTCATTTGGCGCTGGAAAGGAAGAGATACCGAACAGGTTAGTTATGCGTTTGTTCGTCGTCATACACTGAATTGACGTATAGTTTTGGAAGTCGTGTAGAGAGCTCGCAGGATTGTTGTTAGGTGCTATCATAGTTGCGAGTTGCGACGTCTTGCGGTTTATATCAGGGGTGTCGAACATAACCGGCTGCTAGACGTTGTTATCAGGCCCGCGAAGACATCCTTAGTAAATTGAATATTGCTCCTATTATCCGACACATTTCTTACAAATGGTAAGATTTGTAGTAAGACACGCGTTCACGTGAATAATCCCCCGAGAAAGCAGATGTCAAGCATGCTCTTAGGACACGCTAAGACCATCCGACGGCACTCCATTAGAAACAAGTCAATGACATTGACACGAACTTGTGGAAGGCAAGATAATGCGCACCCGGCTCAAGAGTTTTTCTGTAATATAGGACCTAAAAGCCTCTGTAATACGTACTATGTTGTAATATACTGTTACTTATAGGCTCGGTAATAAATAGCGCTGGCATACGGAGTGCTACAGTGATGCGATTTTCAATCGCGTATTAGTCTTCGACTCAAGTCGAGTATCCGAATATAACTCATTATGGTCTAGGAACAGTGTGAAAGGTGTGAAAAGTTCGCATATATACCTTTTATGCGATCACAATAAATAGAATGCCAGGTTTACATCACATATGAGGCAATTTGTGTCAATGCCGTGGGTAGATCAGACTTCATTTCAACTCAGAACTAACGCGCAATGCACATGTTTCGTATGTGATACGAGAAAATCGCCGTTTACAGCCTTCCGCAGTAGGGCTCTCCAAAAATGACTTCTTTCTCGAATCGCACTGTCTACTTTCAAATTTTTCGACGGCAATAACTCCGCTTCCACTGGTTGGAATTGACCTAGAATTGGCGATCCGAGCGCTCAAATATCATGAACTGGTCAGACCAGTTTGTTACATTTGAGCGCTCGAATCGCCAACTCTGGGTTATTAATCTGTAGTTTGACACCCCTGGTGTAGCGGTGTACATCGCGGGACCAGTTTATACTTGTAACATTCTTTGACCAGTGGTAGATCAAGTATTTTATGATACTCCTATGCCAGTGCCAGACGTAGTGTTACTCATCTCATTTATATCCAGCACAAAGCTACGAAATGGACGCCCTTGAAGATCTGTCGAGCACCACCATTTTACTAGAACCTATCCATCCGGTATCAAACGGCAAAATATTGCGCATGAAGTTGCCTCGCTTCGTGGACGTTATATCTTATTTTATCAAATCAAATGGCGCAGATTTGGTAACTGAAGGAACTTCCAGTATGGATTACCACGAATCCATACGCGTCAGAAATATTTGCGAACGCGAACAGCAGACAGACGACATTACAGACCGCTATAAACCGGCTGAACATTACAAATCTACACAGACTTATGACACAGTGAAAACTCTTGTAAAATCTTCGGTGACATCGTGCCCTTCGCAGCGAACAGCTACTGTGGCTCCTTTCGGTGCTTCATGGAGTTGCAATAAAGATGACTCGTTGAAGGAGAAATTGGATTGTGAACGAAATGACCCGGGTAGGAAAGCAACGCGCATTCTGAGTCATCACCTAGAAAGACTTAAGGTAGGTTGGTTGGTTCAATATTGAGTTGTTGACTATATTCAGTAAATGAGTATCCGTCTGATGGAAGAGGTGGACATATCATTTTCTAATATAGCATCACCGGGGGTTAACCTATTGAGAATTGTGGCGTATCGTATAGTATTTTCCTAATCAGGCCATCGTATATAGCTCATTGCTTTCCTAGTCATTAGGTTTCCAATTCTGTGATTTAAAATGCCACTGTTACTGTAGTAGCTGACGCAGAGATCTCATCTAGTAAATATCAACGAAACGATAGTCTTGTGTGAGTACGACAAGACTGCTGAGCAAGTAGCCTACGACAGGTCGACAGCAATGTGCACTGTGCAGTGTGAAGTGCACTGATTTGCACTGATGCGATTGCATCCTTACTCCGTGGTGATTATCAGCGACTGACCTTCGTTCATTGCGATTCTACCATCCCGTGATGACCACTACTGTAATTATAACTACTCGCAATCTGATTGGAAATTTCATTTACACTACTTGGGTAGTTGATAAATACATTGTATGCTAGCAACGGTGAATAGAAAGCATAGCTATGACCAAACAAATCTGTCTGTGGAGGTTTTGGAATCGACTATTTCACTAAGCCATACTATATATTTAAATGTAGCAACTAATAAGATAAATGTATATCCTTCTTGAATATAACGGACAACAGTATATGAGGAAACGTTTGCCCAACTTCCCGCGTTGCGATTGGTAAAATATTAGCTCATTTGTCTGGTTCGAAGACTATGAGTCCATGGAAATCAGATCATCTCTAAGCTGCCATGTCTAGCTCTCGTTTCAAGCATTCATAGCGCAGATTGGATACGTAGCATCTTCGTGCATATTAGGGCGTGTAATAAGCTGTGGACATGGGGAAACACTTCTTTCCTATGTGAAGAACAACATTGTTCGGTGTGCGTTGTGAAAGACGTAGTCAGCTCAAATCGAAATTGTGCTAATCCCTGGCGTACTCGGGTTTGTCTTGAATTTCCGGTGTACCTGTCATTTTTATATCGTCTTCTCCAGAATCTGATCAGGATTATAAGTCGTTATCGCGCCAGCGAAATGAACACATTTACAATGACCTACATCGAAGATGTGTCTCAGGTGAGTTGCCTTGAAATAATATTGACCCTCTGCATGTCGAACCCAACAGTTGTCTTTCGGTAGCTGGCGTCAGACATGATGGACAATAATGCAGATCAACAACGCATCGTGGACGAGTTCGAGAGGAAAATGGCGAAGCTGGAATCTGAGCATAGTCGGGTGTGGGCCGGTGGATCAAATGCCTCGTCACGTGTCCCACAGGACGCGTTGTATAGGGTCCCCCGCACAATACGTAATCCGCCTGCGAAACCACAGAAGTGGCACGTTTCTTCTCGACACAGACCAGGCACTTCGCGAACAGAACGCATCGATATGACAGGTAGCAACCAGAATTGTAATGACTCGAGTCGCAATTTTTCGTGCACTCAACTTGACTCCACAACTTGACTCCACTTGATTCAAGAAAATCAGTATCTTATGCAGCGAGTTCTTATACTATACCCTAGAGATTTACATAGCGAGTCAAGCATGCCATGGACTCGGTAGATAATGAACAGTAAATGCGGACTCGATCATAAAATAACTGGCGTGGACTCGGACTTGACTCTGTGGTGAATTAAAAATGACTCAACACGACTTCACCTCTAATCAAATCTATAGAAATAAATTGACTTGAGCTGAGA
>ATSW01011893.1:0-11479 GCA_000444245.1 Botryllus schlosseri
CCCCAACCCTAATACCCCACCTCGATGACCGACTGTCCCGAGTTCCGCTGTTTCCTCGTTTTAGTGCCTACTGTGTGATATGTAAAGGTCAATGACCGACTGTTCCGCGTTCCGCGTTTTCCTCTTGTTTCAGCGCTTTAGGAATCGAGGTTTCCCGCTTTTTCCGCAGTTTCCGCGTTTTAGGGGCCATTTCCGCGAGTTCCGCGTTTTCCGCAGTTTCCGCGGTCCCTCCCTTTAGGGTTACCCGTGCAGGGATATCCCTCCCTCTATTGTTTTGAGTTCAGAATCAAGCTATTCGTCCAATCTTCAGTAATAGTTGGTTGGTATCCGGTTATCATCTCCTTGCGGATTTGGGTTGGGGTTATATAGCTCAGTGGTTCGACCTCTGCAGAGATTATATATTTTGATTTGGAGTAAGCAATGAATCCCGTTTGGAATCGATGGCAGGTGCTCACCTGACCTGACGGCTTGAATGGTGCCTTGCTCACTGCTCACAATCTTCACATAAATTGGCATCCCGTGCTCACCTAACAGGGAGTGTCCTGCTCAGTGAATGAATGCGATCCATTATCAACACTGGTTCGTTGATCTTTTTTGGCGAGACCGTTATTTATTTCCGAAAGGCGAAATCAGAAACTGTGTAGGTAATTTAGATCTGGGAACACCATATACCTGGACAATGTACGCAAGCTAGCGCTAGACACGAAAGGCAGAGCGAGAAATGAAGAAAGACACATAGTATGCTAGATGTATATCTATATTTTATTGAATGTAGGGTGTAGCATTAGTAACAATGTATAACTAGTATAAGCTTGCCTTAACAGATAAATGCCTGCATGTAAACATCTGTGGCTTTGATTAATTTTTGAATTTTCAACCATACCTACCTGCTCAGTCATATAGTAGGATACTCCATGCTGACCATGCAGCTGACGTCCTTACTCGTACTGATTACACCGTATTCGAGTTTGCGGCAACGGGCATTATATATTGTAAAGTTGTGCAGTGCAAATGCTTGAGTGCAGAGACCATAGGCTGGTGATTTTTTTTTCAATTTCTAAAAAGCATGAAGACTTAACCTGATAAAAAGGTGGTTTGGTATATTGACACCGGTAGCCAATAGCCAGATTGTTACTAGCTCAAAGAATCGCCATCGGGAATGAAAAACCAGTTTAACCTACTCAAAATGTATCAAAAGTGCCAGAAACTACCAAAGTCACCGCGATTGACAGAACCAGATTCGCTGAACACACCCTGCTTTCAATATAATTTCGCATGCATTAAAGCAAAATGTAGAGGTTTTGCGGGTTTTCGAATTTCTGTTGGCTTCGTGTGGAGAATTTACGAGGTATGTGTATGGTTTAAAACGGTCATTTTCATGATGTCTATGAATCGTGAGCACAAATCAATGTAAAAGACTCATACATAACTGGGATATACTTTGCTAATGTACATGTATATGCCTTGGAGTTTTACGGAGTTTCTGATTAATTGATTATAATCCATCATGATGGTAGCTTGAAAAATTGTGCAGGGACAAATACTTGTACTTGCCTAATTATACAGGAGTTTGCTCAATGTCTTACGGGTATTATAGCAGATTTTTCGGGTGACACTGGTTTTACAGTGTCCCTTTTGTTAGTACATTGACCTTTGGGGTTTACAGTCATTTTTTTGATTTTGCGTATGGTTGAGTTGTGACTTGACAAATTGTAGGCCTACAGGCAGAATACACCTGCACGAGTGCACGTGCCTCACATTTGAAGTAGTTTCTTTGGTGTCTGGTGGGTATTATAGCAGATGATGTGGGTTTTACAGGTTTTTACAGTGTCCTGTTTATGGATCGTTGAAGCAGACTCGAACAACTAGACAATGCTAGTTGTCTAATTTCACTAAATTGGAGCGAAATGCCAGTAATGTAATTCTAATCTAATTTGTGAAATGTTTATATGCTCTAATTCTAATTTTAATCTAATTTGTGAAATGTTTATATGCTCTAATTCTAATTCTAATCTAATTTGTGAAATGTTTATAAGCTCTAATTCTAATCTAGTTTGTGAAATGTACTTATACTCTTATTTTAATTCCAATCTAATTTACGGTTTTCCTGAAAATGCGAGAATATCCCTCTCGCGCAGGGAAATCCAGTGCCAAGCTGCCATTGCATTGCTTACACCGTACAGTCATAGTAGTTATTGTGACGAATAACAGCCATGCTGGTATAGTGGCTTGTAGTCTGCGAACAACATGCTAGTTTCGATCACAAACAGAACGACAGCACAGAAAAAGAGATAGTTAACACAGGCTTATTCACTTTCATGTCCTCATATCCGCTTTCATGCCCTCAACTGCACCAGAAAAAGAGGATGATTGCTTCAGCATTTGTAAATACCGTACTTTATTTCGCATTCTTCCAAAATCGCAAATCAGATCACCGCAAAATGTGACCTCGCAAGCCACGTGTTTGTGACCCCTGTTATCGTGCAAAACGAGACAAGCTTGATGTACAGACGCTAACCATTCTCTTGGTTATGTGAATGCTCTGTGATTTGGAATGAACTTGATTTTTGCTGTATTTATTTATCAATCATAATTTCATTCAGTTTCCAAGTTTTTGCGAATTCAGTAACTATAATTCTAATCTAATTCGGAAAATACTGTGTAGCTCTAATTCTAATTCTAATCTAATTTGGAAAAAGCTGTGGAGCTCTTATTCTAATTCTAATCAAATTTGGAAAAAACTGGAGCTCTAATTCTAATTCTAATCTAATTCGGAAACGCTGAAAATTTTCTAGTTGTCCAAATCTGCGTTGAAGTACTGGTTCCGTTCATTAAATGTCAGTAATATAATAGCTGTCAAATCTCAAATTAATGCCATCATTTTATGTATTGCAGATCACCTTTACGCTCACAATTTACCTAGATAATTGTTAGTCGCATTCAGCAATGACTTCAAAGTGAAAAAAAACTGGAAGATGACTGATTTGAATGAGATTGTTACTAATCTAGAGCGTTGTCAGAGTGTTTTAAGCAAGAAATCCATCGGTTTTCTCAAAGGTGTTGGATCCACTGGCAATTCAAGTAAAGACCTAAAACTGATTTACAGCATCCTTTTTGAAACATTGATCGAATATAAAGACGTAAAGAGCGCGTCTGCATCTCATGCCATCTCGTCATGCATGCATTATCTCATTTCGAAGTGGGATGCTTCGGAATGTACCGTATTTCAAAAGCTGCCGTCCCTCCTGAAAGCATGCCTGGAGCGCATTTGCGGCGTTGAAAAAGACCTCGCGTTGTTCGCTGAAGTAGGATGGAGTGTACTGAAATACGGACCTGTACAGGAAAAGGGTGAAGAGAACTATGTAGGAAAGCTATTTGTGTACCATGCAAGTAAGCTTATATCCGAAGAAATCGCTTGCTCTTATGATGGATTATCGATATCAACGTATATCATCGAATTTCAATTGTTGCTGGTGAAGAGGTTGCCGTTTGATGGACCATACAGTTCCATCTTGAATCTACTGCTTATATCTTTTGATAAACATATTTCCAAAGGCAAATTTTCCCAAAATCACGTTGACTGTGTCGTTGAGACATGTTTTGATATTTTACCGAAAGTTTCAGAAGTTATAGAAACTACTGAGAATGTGACTAGTGAGAATACAAAGTGGATTTCTGTCGCTGTAAAATTTGGCGGTTACACAACTTTGAAGCTTGATGATGCTGCGGATTGCCTACACGAAATGTCAGTGTTATTGGATTCGACCAGTCCTTGTCCACNATTATGCGGGACACTGATGGAATATGTGCTAGGAATCCTTACTAGAAATGNGGAATTTTCCCTNNAATTTTCGAAAGATGTCTTNGAATTTCTGAAGAAGNTGTGCTNGAATGCAGNGTTNCNTNCCGTCACTATGGAATCATGNGCAAAATTGACTATTTTATGTGAAAAACATTGCTCCNGGGATACAGTTGAAACGATACTGGNGCTATTACACCAAATTGTGGAGCAGAAACACCTCTGTAAGGAATTTCATGTCAGTGAACATGNAGTCAAGTTTTTGGGATCGCTTTTTAGCGTCACAACGGTAGTTGTAAATGAAAAATGCTCTTCGCGTTCGTCTGAACTTGTTGTTGAGATTGTGAACAAGATATTGAAATCCCTCGTGAGCGCGAAAGTTGTTGAAAAATCCCGGATTGTGCCGGTTGTGGCTAATTTAGGCATTGTGTTGACGAAAATTCTCCGAAAAAGCAACAGATTCCTTGACGCTATGGCAGCATCTGAAGCCGTCATATCAATCATTCCTTACGAAAACTCATTGCANTTGGTAGACCAATGGGTGAAAGCNAAATATAGNAAATGTGTNGACACAGAGNCTAATGCTGCTCTTTCTTCGAGNAGCNTAACTGATGGTTTGATTGGANAAGCNACTGANGANTATCTNGTAAAGGCNTTNATTCGAGAGATGAATATNTGTNTGTCGNTAGGCATGGATGNCNGTCATGTNNGTTNCATTACATCTCGCTTGCTGAAATTTGACCGNATGATGATTNCGGGNCATGTCCCATCTGTCNTACGNAATCATGTCAAAGCCAATTTTGAAGCAGGAAGTGACGCTANNAATTTGTTTGATTTCTTTGAAGAGNATGAACTGCANTGGGANAATATTATCGAACTGAAAATTTTCGAGTTTATGCAGAAATGGCATCTCNNGATGAAGCACGCAGATTCNGTGAACNCAGATTGTGATTTGCGAGAGATTCATGAAATATGTTCACATCTGGAAAAAGCAGTGGCAAAGAAGCGTAAGTTNAAATTTCTTTTGGAAAGCTGCAAAGCTACCCACGAAGCAAGCTCGATCGCTTGCTTATTTGGCAATCACAAGCTNGGTCTCCGAATTCTTGGGAACTTGTTAACTCTTTTGCAATTANACGAGGGTGAGGACGTCNTTGTAAAACGTAATATATGCTCTGCACTGTGCGAAATAGCCTCGTGTTACTTATCACTGAGACAAATNCCCTCCGCCGAACAATATGTTGACCGAGCTTCTAATGCNTGGAGTGTATATTGGAAATGTATNTCCAAGAAAAAACAAGAGGCTNATGNTACGAAACATNCNAAANTNCTGTACTTNAAAGTTCACTNCACCATGATCAGAATATATAACNTNTGCGGCAAANNGGGTNAAGCCNATCGTTTNCTAGATCAATGCATNCAAGATGACTACTTGAACGGAGAAAAGTGGAAGTCGTCGACATATGCGATTTACTGCGGGTGCCTGCTATTGAATGTGTCGTGTGACAGGCATGTTTCGGGTCAATCGCGTCTCCTTAACTTGATCAACTTGCTGAAAATGATATCTACTCTTAAAAGANCTGTTTTTCCTGACATGAGTGAAGCTACNGGATCTCATAGTAAGGAAAGAAGATGTNTCCAGCGTTTTGGGACNGCCGATCAAAATAAGTTNATGACTCTCTCTATGCAAGTNAATTTAATCTCGATGCTTTTGAGTTCCGTTGGAGATATTATACANTCGTACATTCTCGCNGGTGATCCNAGTCTNGCNAAGATCTACATGCAAAACGGTACCTTGTATGCNAAGTACCTTCATCTCAANAACTGGTTCTTGACATTTTCGTTNCTCGGGCTGCGGGTAGTTTCTATGCTCGGCCTCGACCTTTATCCGCANGTGGCGGAACAGTTCTGTAAAAATTCGGTGTGTGGTTGCGAGTCTGAACAAAGTTGGACGTGCGCCGACGACTCTGGTCTATTTTGCAATGACACGGAGGAGGTGGAGATTGATGAGGATGAGAGTGACAGTGAAATATTAGGTTCCCTGGATGAAGATGCTATTGAAATACCTACAAAAAAGTTGGATATTTTGGGAGGTAGCAATTGTGACAGGGACCTGACTTCGAGTCCGAGATGTACTCGCAGAGTCGTCCCTGAAAAATCAAAAATATCGACGTACTTCAAGGCAAAGCAATGTTCATGCGAGTCGGATTCTGTACTGGAATCTTCCGAGCCTAAGTTAGAATTTGGAGTAATTCACGTGAATTACTGTATTCAAAGTGATAACCGTAAAGAAGCCATGGAAACGTGCGATCGTTGTTTGGAAATTATTTCCAAAACGAAAGACACTCCGCTCAAAACGAGCCTGGAACCTATCAGCAAAGTTCAATTTTTCGGCGAGATACAAGCGGAATTGACGATGGCAAAAGCCGCCTTGCTGCATGCGGACAACAAAAAAAGCCGGGCTGTGACTGAATGTAAATCGGTGGAAAAGATCATCGATGAATGCGGTGTTGTTGAACATAGACTCTTTACACTGAAATCAAAGGCGTGTATGCTGTTAGCGGATATGGGTCGTATCTGTAAAAAGACAGATGAGAACCAAGTCCCGAATATCGAACTGCTCAATTCTTTTATCGATGCCTTATCGCAGGCCGTTGTTTCGGATACTCACAGCGATGTTGTGACGCCGGTGGCTACTCGAACTTCAAAAAGAGTTCAGCAGAGCAAAAGCACAAAGAAACGCACCAGAGCAACGAGCGCAAAAGCCGCAAATTCAAAGGCGGATAAAAGCGGGTTTGAGATTTACGATGACAACGCAGGGGATAAGTTACCGGTGCCGACACTCAACCGTGAGCACAGCCCAGCGCAAGATCCTAGTGTTTATGACATGGCAGCTCAAGCCCCGCCAAATATCAGGATAGCGAGGAAAACGGCGCAGCGTAAATATAAGGCAAAATTTGGGACCTTTTACACTGACAATGACAAAGAAAAGGTACGCGGACGCACCGCTAAACCGAAATCAACATCGAGAACGAAATCTCGGATCGTTCAAGAATCCGTCAGTGAAGAAACGCAAATTAACTCTGACATTGACGTCACGTCTAATCTACAAGAAGCTCTCACCAACGCTCTACATGCCGATGATTTCCTGACCACTAAGTTATCCGCACAGAGGTTATCGCAGCACTATTTTGCCTCGTTTGAAACCAGTCAGGATTACTCGCAGAGGATTTTAGCGTGCGCCTATCATATGCTATCAGTAGGTATCCCGACCAGATGTGCGTTGAACATTCACTCCGAAAGAATCAGCAATATGTCTAGAAAAGGAAATGCAATTTTTTTCAACACAGATAAGGAAATGCCTCGAAACCCGTTTCAAAGTTTGTTGGCAATGAACACGGATTTTATTGGTGAACTGCAGGACGTTCTGCCTGAAACGTGGACCGTCTGCGTGATTTCGGCCATCGACTCCTCACCCGAATCGAAGATTTTATTAACGCGACTTAGAAAGTCTGAAGTATTCCACACTCAAGCCGCTAGCAGTAGTTTCTTCACTCTGTTGGAAAGCTTCCAGGGTCTCATGACGAAAAATATTGAAACCTTGAAATCCCGCGATCGTTCGTACTGGTGGACACACAGGCGTATTCTCAACGAAGAATTGAAAAATATGATGGAATCTGCGCCTGCGGAAGTTTTCGGACATCACGCCGGCGTATTACTGGGATCGCCGTTGGAGGATGACCAGTATCAAAGAGAGATTGAGAATCTACTCAAAACCTTCGATTTCTTGAAAGAAAAGGCACCGAGTGTGAAAGTCGTTCTTGATTCTTGGCACTATCTATCAGTACAACAGAAATTGTGTGGGGTGTTGGAACTTATCGGCAATAGCAGCCAGTCTGTCGTCGATCTGGCTCAGATGTTGGAAGTGATTTGTACGAAATTGAAATTGCACAAGGCCAAGAGGGGGCACGTGATTTTGATACTGGACAAACACGTCCAACTACTACCATGGGAAAGTTCGCCGTTGTTGTTGAAGTCTTCCGTGTCACGGATGCCTTCTGTGGATCTATTAAGACATCACTTGTCGGTGTTGAAATCGACAAAAAGATCTGTCGTGAATGACGGTGTTGACATGAACGACGTGTCTTACATTCTGAATCCGAATGGAGATTTGAAAAAGACAGAAGAGCGAATGCGCGAATGGTTCCAAGGAATGAAATCGTGGAGAGGGATAGTGGCGCGCGAGCCCGATCACAAAGAATGGATTTCCAGCATTACAGAGTACGACCTTTTCATATACTGTGGACACGGGTCGGGAGACAGCTACATTTCAGGACACGACTTTCATAAGATCAACACTCGCGCTGTTTCTTTGCTGATGGGTTGCAACAGCGGCAGGCTTGTTCAAACCGGGGTTTTCGAACCGAACGGAATCATCCTGAATTACTTGATATCAGGATCTCCGTGCATTGTGGCGTGCTTGTGGAAGGTGACTGATAAGGATATCGATTATTACCTGCGGAGGTTGCTGGAGAAATGGGCCGACGGCAGCGAGTCGCCTGTCTCGTCGAGCGCGAATTTCGCAAGGGAGGGCATGACGATGCCTTATATTAACGGCTCGGCGTGTGTGATATACGGATTGCCTGTGCACTGCCAAGCGTCTGCAGCGCAAGTTCTCAATGCTTTGTCTTGAATCTGCGTTTTTCAAGCATAGACAATTGTGTTTTACTTGATCTACCATAGTTTATTGGCAGTCTTGGCGTTTACATTATCATTTATGTAGCATATGACCTACTGCTTCTTGTTTTCCATGGAGATATAGTTGAGGTTAGTACCTGTACACTGCCAAACGTATGCCGCACACGTCCACATCCACAATTCTCTGCATTGAATCTTCTGTGTTTTCGAGCGTAGGCGCGTTTACGATGCTGTTTTACTTGATGTAATATGTATTGTTTGTTGCGGTCTTGGTGTTTACATTATATTTTCTGTAGCATATGACCTGACAGTACTTGTTTTTTATGTAAGGATATAGTTACGGTTCTTTAATATATTACCTGCTTGTCCCAGTGTTCGTGCGTTGGGAGAACACATCCGTTATCGGGTTGCACTTAGTGGTGCGATGTAGAACCAGCGCGAAGTGCGCTATTGTTTTTATGCTTGCAGGTTGAGGCGTGTTATTGAGTTTTGCTGCCAATCTGTGCCTGTCAGTGATTAGTTTGAACTCGACGTCTCATTCCGACCATGACATGTGTGCATCATTAAATATTTTTCCTTTCAACATAATCGCTTGTTAGTTTGACGGGCAAATCTTTGGCATAGCAGAAATTTAGATTTCGTTGATCTTTTTTAAAAAAAATTCATGTCAAACTTACACAGTGGGAAGGTTGAGATCACGTGAAAACTAGCCAGGGTCAAAACAGAGGTCATCACGATGCCTAGTGTTATAAGAGCGAGAAATTCGAAATAATAGTATCGAAATGACGTGTCAAATCATCATAGCGAGCCATCGTAACTAAACGTAATAAAGACAAACAACCCTGACGAGCTATTATGCCCTGATCATGATCAAGCTCGTAGTGCAGGTCAATCATCTCGGATAAAGTTTGTCAGAGACGAATGCAGGATCAGTATCGGGCCCGTGTCAGGTATGAGACATATTGAACTTTTGCGTAGGAAAACAGAGTTGTACGCTCGGACTAGTGACTGGAGTCTCGAAGAGGAAGTAACAGGGTTTTCCGCAATTACTGTTATGCAACCAGTGTCCTGACTCGGACCCTACATCCAATGACCAGGAACGCTGAGTCCAATACTACTTTAATATTAGCGAGACGTACAACTTATTTAACAGCACTTCGGCAAATGAGGAATGACCGTACCCACGACAGGGGGTGCAATATATGGCCTAAACAATGATTACGAACACCACAACCAGGAATGGTGGCGAGTAGCGAAAACACGGTTTTACCGGTTATTGTTATTTCATCTTCATAGAATTCTGAATCGGCTGAAAACTAACAAAGCATTTGGAATTTTAAAGGCATGGAGAAGCGCTCGATACGCGATGTAACATTTAATCGGATGCGGCTCTACGTGTAAACGGTCCAAATCAGTTATGGATAGCTTCTGTGAAAATAGAAATAAAACTACTCGAGCTCGAAATAATAAATATGTCCTCTTGACTTGGACCACCGCCAACCACCCCCGTATCCCTCCGTTCGTTACATTGTCAAAAAAGATGACGTTCCATCTCACCGCCACCAATCAAAGTCGCGGCAATTTCCGAACTTCGTAACGCATTTCTATGGTCAACGCTACAGCCGCGCCATTTCCGAACTTTTCGTATGCAAAAGTGGAACTAATACTGATTGAAGGCGTGATGTGATTCGTAGCTGTAGACGGGTAACGCGGTGGAAACATCCCAACACCAATTTTATCACTGTCGGTCGGGAAATGACCGAGACCATTCCTTCCATTTCAGCCTCAGGTTATGTTCAACATCAACACTTCTGTCTGCAATGTTTCCCCAAATATGACTCACGATAACTCGTGACACCGGCTCAAATATATTATGATACAGTATCCAGTCTGACCGCATCGACAGTGGCGCGGCATCCAACATCCCATTCACTAAATAGTCCTCATCTTGAGAGATCTCCATCAGGTATTTAATCCTCATTAATCCGGTGATCCAAACGTCATCCAACGGAAGATGTCTCATCCGTCTTGAAATGCGAAATAAGTTAGCCGTTAAATTTACGGGCATTGAATACCATCCACCCCGACAATATGGCGGCCAATAAGTTGGGGAATATAATTCCTCCGGCATGTACCATTTGCTATTTTGATCTCTTGCTGGCGAGTCACTCTGTTTATAACTATATATGCACATAATAGGCAGATTGATTGTCGATGATTCGATGCTATTTGCAGGTAGAGAAGTTTTTGCAATTATGTTGTCGATGTAGGAAGCGAAATTTGGTACATGTAAGGACATATCGTCATCCGTGCTTGAGAATATCCAAGATTTTGGAAGATGCTCTCCAGCCCATTGCATACTCGCGATATTTTTTTCGGGAACATGCCTGCGTAATAAAAATAGCCACATTAATCTTTTACAATTATCATTAAGTTTCAAAAGAAAATTTATACAGAGGAACAATTCGTTAACCGAGCCTCGCGGCTGCCTATTGGGGATTGTGCGAACGTTCGATCCCCTTTACCCCGCTCGTGTTCGTGGTCGCTATGCGATATACGGACCCGGACACCGAAAACACTACGCAACAAAATCGGATGAATTTTTTTGTTTGGCTTGGTTTTTCAATTGTTTATATGGCATATTTGGGAACGCTGATTCCGAAATTGTTTTCCGCTACGATCGATTATTAACCCTACTAGGGTGAATAATGCG
This sequence comes from Botryllus schlosseri, assembly GCA_000444245.1. NCBI lineage: Eukaryota > Metazoa > Chordata > Ascidiacea > Stolidobranchia > Styelidae > Botryllus > Botryllus schlosseri. The sequence continues at coordinate 11,208 of ATSW01011893.1, forward strand.
GGGTATAGGTCCACGAAGCATTCTCAGGGGGTCCGCGAAACCTCTACATTAGCAAAATTATTGAAAACCAAATTTGTAAGTCATCTGAACTATAGGGAAATCACAAGATAGTTTCGCTTCATGACGGCTGAAACTTCAGAAATCACATCAACAGAATGACCGTATGGGATGAAATATCTTATTGTGCCTATTCATTTCAATTGTCACATTGCGAATATATCCTTAGGCCTACTAATACAAACATATAGCCGTTTAGAGATGTTCTGTTGGAG
>ATSW01011894.1:0-12604 GCA_000444245.1 Botryllus schlosseri
CAAATCAGGTCGCGGGCCGCAGAATATGACTTGGCGGGCCGCGTGTTGGTGACCCCTGGCATAAATGGTCTCACCCGTTAAGCGATGACGTCATATCTGACAATGCGTTCACCGCGTCTAGCTGTGTGTCGTTGCCCACTTCGTCTGGCGCTGCTATCAGACTTTTCAGAGCACTGCTGGCTTGTTGCACTCCTAAGAAATTATATGTGATTTGGCTGTGTTATTTCCTGACACCAAGCCATACCCAGACGTGGTCAGTAAAGAAGTATTTCTACATCTTTAGGTGTTGACCACTTGCGCTACATACTCGAGTGGTTGTTTTTAGATTACTTCCACTAGTACTCGACAGTTTTTTATGAATAACAACTCACTTTTCACACTTTGTATTTTGTAAAGTGGTACGTAGTTACGGGCTGGTCATGAGTGATACCGACAGCTCAAAATAACCACTGCATCCCGATAACTGAATATATTTTCGAAATCGCATTTATGTGTAGCGACATTTGTCCTTTTGTATCAGTCACGAATATGCACATTGCAATTTCGAAGGAAGTCACCTCCGACTAACTACTAGAAGAATGTGAACCCTCGACCAAATTTACTTGTTGAAAATACACATTTGAGGTACTTTTCAAACCATCACAGTAGTAGTTATACTAGAGAACCAGCGTTACCGCTTAAACCAAGTCTGGTCGTACCTTCCAGATTGTTTTCATAACTGGTTTTCCCCGTTACCGCCTTCACCAGTTCCGCTCTCAATTTTGACCGGCTTTCTTTTCCGCTCGTGGCACCTTTGTCGCCTGCGCATTGAAAACAGCTAGGTCTACACTAGAGCAGTGGTCCCTTCACAGCGCGCACTTTTAGATTGCAAAGTCTCCCCACCATACTAGACGGCGCTTTTCTCGACAGAATGTTTCGAGCTAGGTATCGTATCTTGTATCAGCACGCGGCATGTCAACACTTGAAATAGTGACCCAATACCATTATTGAGAACGGGAGCCATTTGTATAACAGATCAACTTTAAAGCTTGACAGTTTATCCTTGTATTTGAGGGCTACAAAATGAAACTGTTAGCATATGTATTCTTAGTACCATAAAAATTACCCTGTCTAATATTGTGACCCACAACTTCACAAATACGTTGTATGACACGGAATGCTTCGTTTGGAGCATATACATGTTAAGAAAAGGGTGCTGCATTTCTTTTCGAACTAAATTCATCGTGAACATATTTGAAACGTCCATACCACAAAGCAACAAAAGAAAGCTCCCTACAACTTTGTCGTATCACCAATAGCAGTACTGGAATTGAAGAGTGTACAATTGTACGTTGCTGACGAACAGAAAGCTTGACCTATGCATGGCATAAGCGTTTTTAATTGTACAGTTCACCCCAATGGTATACTGGACTTTTTAATAAGAAAATATTATGACTTGTTTAAAATCGGCATAAACCTGACACTGCCACCAAATTGGTGACCCGAAATTACATAATCCAACATACCAGTAGTTTGATTTCCCTCTCTGCTCGCCTGAAACGAATATGGCATAAACCAAAATTATTACCTGCATAGAAATAAGTTTTTTTTCGCACACTCACCTGAGCGTTTAGTATCTCCCCCGCCATCTGCGAAAATTCTGACATAGCTTGAGCACCGGAGGAGGCTATAGTGAGGGTGGTCATATTTTGCAAAGCATCCCCGATGGTATTCTGAGATAGTCACAATACAGGTGGGAATTTCGTATTTGTGGCAAGTAACGGCAGCTACAGTCGGTAATAGTGCCATCACACTCTAGAAAAGGTTGGGGCTGATTTTTTTTAATACACTGTTGCAGTTAAGAGCAATGGAACGAATCCCTGGATCCAAATCTCAATATAAAACCAGGATTTGTACTAGGACCAATAAATATTGGAGTGAAGGGGCAATCCGAAAATATGCTTGAACTTTAGTCAAGAGTAAATTCACAATTTGCAACATTACTCATTAATAATAATATCTTGACCCTCAGCCATTTCCGCAAACTAATACTAATACAAGTGCCTTTTGAGATTGCAGTATGAATTTGAGACACACCCAACCGCTTCTACATCTTCATCACGCACCTANTGCAACAATACANNGTNTANTGTCCTGGGAGTAGAAGTATAGCTAACCAAAGTATTATAGGGTTAGCTGGCTGACTACTTAACCTGGAATCCTGTATCCTGGTGAGATCTTCTTAAGACGCAGATANACGCAAGACATACGAATATATTTCAGACGTTGTTACAAGTAGGTTTACATGAATCTCATCTCGAGTCAACTAAACATGCGCTTATATAGACTCGTGATCATTGCAATCGGAAGTCTTATTCGTATCCTAATATGGCGTGAAATACACAATATTGGATATTATCATATAGTCCCGCAAGCAGGTGTATCACATCTGTATCACAGCTGTATAAATTGCAACACTCTGCCACAGCTTGGCAGCGGTTGCCTCTGATCGAATGAAAGCCAGATCGAATGAGATCTGCTAGCGGTTAGTAGGTTCATGTAGGTTTGGAGATTGTCAGTTACCATCAGTGTTGCCACTCTAGGTTCCCGGAAAAACACAAGATTATGTCGTGGAAAAACACTAGATTGGCGAAAAAAACACTAGATTAGTAAAATGCAGGAAAAATTTGCCCTTGCCAAGTAATCATGATGACCAAGGTACAAATCCACAGATAAGAAGTGTTCCACTCATAAATTCGATATATATACATGATATGCTGCATGATTATTCAACGAAACTTAATGAAACGAATTCAACAGCGCAAAAAAAAATCAAATTTGTCAATTTCGAATTGTGCGGTATCATAAAAATTATCTTTTGATTGTACACCATCCATCAAACATAAGTATTTTTTGTGGGGTTTAGGGCATCTTGCTCACTACCGCACATCTTCAACCAAACAATGGGGAGGTTTCCATATGCATCATACTTCAATTCCACGAATGCAGTGGACTGTGGCAATGCCAAGAGATTCGTCATGAGCTTCCCCAGTAAATGGAATTTTGATTCACCGAATCCATTGTGCACGGATTTCAATTTTTGCAAAACTTCTGTTGGAGGGCATTGACCGATAAACTGCAGCTCATTTTGCGATCTTGCTAAAGTTCAAGTTCATCAAATAATATCACAGAGGGAAATTGCACAGCTAGAGGAATGCTTGTTTTACTATTCTTCTTCTTACTATTCTTCGGCCTGCTTATACATTTTTCAATATTTATTGATAACGCGAGACTCGAATTGAACAATGCTTAATTAGCACTCCATCAATGCAGCTGGCGGGATGATCCGCGGGAATCCCGAAGGATCGTATCGTATCGCTGCAGCATGAATTATATTTTTATTGCAATTTTGTTCAATAAAACTGTCTGTCTGTCTGTCTCGGTAAATGAAAATCTTGCCCGAATCTGCAGACTGAGTTCAACAAGAAACGACAGAGCATCAGAGCGAAATCGCTCTTCATTTTTTCAGAGACTTTCACTCGTAAGTACGGATTCACAGCGCACCCTGTTACGTAATAATTGCGTGTTACTGCACCACCACATAGAATTGTTGAAATCAAGCACAGCCAGAGACAGCAAATCGCCTCATTAGCGATAAATTTAGCGTATAATTAAGTCGTCTAACGTTAGAATATTCGTTATTCGCATAATTGCAGAAAAACACTAGATTAGAAAAATTTTGCAAAAAAAAAACACTAGAACACTAGGACGACCGAAAAAACACTAGATATAGTGTTAAAACACTAGGAGTGGCACCACTGGTTACCATATACTCCAACAGGATGTCTCTCGGTTACGAGATATACACATTTCATGGTTGGATGATAACAGTATTCTCCTATACAATCCCTTCATTGAAAAGGAAACTTAATTAGTTGAATTAAGTGGAAAGCCAATCAACAACCATGAAATCACAACATAAATTCAAGATGTGGAGTCCAATAAAAATACGGAAAGGGTCTAATAGATCAGGGATCTCCAGTGCTGATTAATGCGACGAGCGAGTTTATCCGTGCTCAAGCTCAGTTGGAATTCTTCACATGGACATTCAGAGCACTGGGCAGGGTTTCCGCCCCTTACCAAGAAAAGAAATCTCTCACTCACCGGGACTCACACCAGCGTTTTCGGGCTCAGCGCGCCAATCTTTGCGTCAAGACCCGGGAATATTAACTAGATTCGCGGTAAGCCTCCGCGGGTCAAAGACGAGTATTCGAGCAACGCCCCTATCGAATCGAATGTTCCTTAGGGTCAACTGACTCGTGTTCAACTGCTGCTCATATAAAATCCTTCTCCCATTCGACTTTCAAATCTCCGATGTGAATACTTGCTACTGTGGGCGATTCATTTGGTTCTCACGGGCTACCGTTAGCTCCGCGTTGGTGACCCCTGATCCAGTAAATACCATCTAACAACCAGTGTGCAAATACGCATGCCTCTTATTTACATCGCCTAGGCCCGAACAGGTATCAGATTTCAAGGACTAATCCAAGTCGTCTCGACACCTGCCTATTTTGTCATTGTCTGTGGTGCTTTGAAATGATGCAATTATCATAACCTTTTACTGATTTTGAACAGCCCTGAATCCCTAATCCGTATCTAATAACGAATAACAGACGGAGAGTTTATTAAACAAGGAATCGCAATCAAAATACAATACACCTTGAAGTCAACTTGCATTGGCCACTGATACACCTCATTCACATAAAAACAAGCAATAATAAGCTAGGGAAGACGTCACGCGATCTCTTCCAAAAGTGCAAATTTGATCGAAAGAGAGCACACACAAGATGAAACAATATGAATTAGTAAACAGTAAACGCGCATAAATGAAGCTTCTAGTTTTAGTGCCGAGATGAAACTTGTGTAAAATGGGTACCAAAATTAGTCAGCGACAGTGATATCTAAAAATAGCCAGTACCAAACGCAATGCATATTATAGATACACTTCATTTATAGTAAAAAGTAGAAAAATGCAATACTACACAAGTACAAAAACTGAAGGATGATAAAAATTCACAGCGCACAAAACATGAAGAAGAGTCAACACTTTTGACAAGATACCACAGCATAGTTGGAGCTCACGCATTGGCAGTAGGACACATATTGAACTGAATGAAGCATTTTCCATCACCAATACTGCCTGCATATTATAATCTCGGAGTTGTTCAATGGTCATGCTGTTACATGTCGTGCTGCGTCATGACTGCTTCTTACTTCTGTAACAAGAGAAATGGTCGAAGTAGTAATCGTTGATACTGAAGTGAAAACTCAGCACCAACGATAAGTAGTTTCGTGACTGACCACCTCGGAATGAGAAGTATTTCGCCGTAGGATACACGCATCCACGATATATGTCAAATACGAAACAATATTTTCATATTGTTAATTTATTGAGAGTATGCCACAGTGCGATATCATGTCTCCCTCAGCGCAGAATTAAAAATCAGCGGGAACTGAATCAGCACAGATATCATAGTAATGGTAATAGGACTTTTTTGAAAGTGTCCTCGGAGGACGCCCTTTTGTCCTCTTTTTTGAGAATTTTGGTGAAATTTACGGCCAAATTCGACTGAGATGCCGTAAGTAACGTGGGTATTTTGGGAGCTGAGCCGGAAACTTGACCTTTTTTATTTTAGTCAACCCCCTGATAATATGAAATGAAAACTGTATTTTGGGCACTGAGCGAGAAAGTTGACCTTTTTTAGTCAACCACCCGATAATGTGAAAGAAAAACTGTATTTTGGGCACCAAGCAAAAAAGTTGACCGTTTTTTTAGCCAACCAACTACGAAATGGGAAAAATTTACCATTTTCTCAGGATTTCCCTCCGGTTTTGCAAGTCTGAAAATTCTGCAAAAGTGTCATATGCCGCTGGACAAGGAACGTGCTGATATAGTTCTGTAAGGTTTTCTAAGCCGTGCACGACACCTCCATGCTAAGTGGGGAAGCCACAGATGCCAGTGTTTCTAATCAGGTCTTTGGCCTACGCCTACATTCCAAGCAAACCACACATTGCTATCTCAAATGCTTCACTTACGATTGATCGGGAGGTTCTTTACCGTCGCCGGCATTACGTTCGTCGATGAAATCCACATCCATGATCGTTTTACTATTATCTTCATCATCTTGCTTGATGGCGAAATAGTCATCTGAAAGAATTTCACGCAACGTGATTCTGTACTATACATGATATTTGGCTTTCTATCCTAGACGCTCTCATAATCTAATTCAGCGTTTCTTAATCAGTTTTCAACGTATTTGAAGTGTTTGATGTTGAAGTCAGCATTCCGACAACGTAAGACTTGAAACTTTGACAGGTTTTACCGCGGCTAGAAAATTTTCGAATTTTCCAAATTAGACTAGAATTAGAATTATAGCTACATTTTTTTCTAAATAGATTAGAATAATAGCTACTCAACAGTTGAGTAAGAAGTGAAAGTTCGCAAAATGTATGTTAAGTGCAAGTACTTTGTTACTGACTACTATTGCCTGTCAATGAAGAGCGCCAAAGGAACAGAGAAAATATGCAACCGGATAGTATGGTAAACTAATCAAAGGACAACGGTACAAACCAGAGTTGGATCAATTGTAATTTGTAATTGAGCTGAATGTAATTAATTACATTTTTTCATGATATTGTAATTGAAGCATTTATATTTTGTGTAATTGTAATTGTAATTTGATCAAAATTTTGCACAATTACAATCTCAATTACATTTTCATGGAAACCTGACAACCACAACATAAAATAATCATTTAATCAATAATTTATTCGTCGCACCAGTGAAAATCCGGTACGAACCAGGATGACGACGAGGGGCCTTAAGACCTTAGTAAACAGTCACCACATGTAATAATTAGCCTATTTACATCGGTGCAGCGTTATAACTAGATAATTCTGTCACCCTTTCCCATACTCCAGTAGCAATAGAAAACTTTGTCAATTACAATATAGGCTTAACCAGTGGTTCTCAAACTGGGGACGTGCCCCCTTGGGCGGCGTGAAAGCATCTGAACGGGGCACGATGCTCCAGTGAACTGAAATCTTTTCCGCGCTTGGCCCAATTCACCTCCGTTTTATGGTTATTGCTCGGTGTATAGTCTGAATTTCGTATTGGAGAATTCTCTCATCAACAGTCATAACCTTCCATACCATCAAACTGTATGTAAGGATTGTTAACTTTCTGATTTCATTGTGTGCTATGAGGATAAGGGGGGCACGAAATATCCACTGTCATAAAGGGGGGCTTGTCTAAAAAAGTCAGAGAACCAGTGGGCTAAACTAAATCTTAATATTTCAAAAATGGATGAACAGCAAATAAACTCTTCTGAAACCTGTGCTGAACCATTTCCTACACCACGGTCAAAGTTTTTTTCAATTTCTGACCAGTGCCAAGGCTAGTTGCAACAATAGCAAAAAAATTCAAGTTTCCAACCAAGGCTTCATCAAACTTGATCACGCATTTGTAGAGAAGTTATCCCAATCTTACCTCCAATCTTAGCCAAATTTGCAGGGGCCAGAAACTTTTCGCACCCTAATGTTCATCAAATGCAATCTAACAGTTTCCGAGCTAGTGAAAATGTAAATGCGAACCAAACATTGTAATTCTTAGTTATCAGGAGGTTCTTTCCTTTTGCATTTATTTTAATTTTACGCACCTTACTGGTATCATCCTTATCGCTGACGCCTTACCAATTACAGTTCATTATCCTGACTCAGCTCTGAGTAGCCTAATCGTTTGATTACATTTCATTGACTATACCCTGTAGCCTATTCGCTGTTAGTCGCTCAAACCTTTGGTTCTCAACAGTCGCTTGAAACATTTTTCTGTGCTTGTAGTTTTTAGTATACTCATGATTAGGAATAGTTCGAATATGTTTGAGTTTTTTTAATTAAAAGGTATTGTACATATCAGGAATGAAACATGAATAGCTGAGATTGTTGCTAATTACGTCGCTACGGTTGTCAAAGAACACCTCTTTACTGAATCAATTCACTGTTTAAATAATTAAATAATTGTAATTATAATTGTAATTAAATACATGTTAAACAGTAATTGTAATTGTAATTTGATATTTTTAGCATTGAGTAATTGTAATTGTAATTGAATTAAAATATTGTAATTGATCCAACTCTGGTACAAACCTTCATTCACATCGTCGGCGGTGGGCATCGCTGGAGGTACAGGAAAAAATGTTTTCGGGATGGCTATAAAACAGAGATGACATTGGTGCACAGAAACAGACACCGAATCAGAGTTCAACAACTAGAAACCTTTCAGCTTTACCAAATTAAATTACAAATTGGAAACAAACACAACAAAAACCAAGTTCAATTCATAGCAAATCAGATTTCATCCTCATAAATATGAGAACGGCAAATGTCTGTACACCGAGCTTGGCTCGTTTTGCACTATGCGGTTCTCCTGTGGCATTTCCAGGAAAACCAGAAGTAATCAGATTAGAAATGAGCATAAATTAGACCACTGAAATCATCCCGCTTTCAATTGGGCTGAGCAAAAATCACTTTTTTTTTTCAAATGTTACTGGCTACTTGATAAGATTGTTAGGTTACCGAAAGAAACGCTGTGCGCCAATTTTTGGTTCAATTCCAACCAATAGATGCATTGCTATATAAGAAATAAGTTTGGAGTTTTTTAATAACTGTGATTTTCATTTTTTACTGGCTACCCCATGAAATTGAAAAACGACGCACAAAATTTTGGTTTTGATAAAAATATCATTTATTCATTATTTATTTTAGATCTACCCACCGTAAACACTATGATTCGAAATCTAAAATTTTGAACATCAATAACTTTGCTTCTACCGGTTGGAATTGACCCAAATTTGTAGTGAATTGTTTTTTTTTCAGGTAACCTAACAATTTTATCAAGTAGCCAGTAACATTTGAAAAACGAGTGAATATTTAACAGCCCTATTGTCTAAATCTTTTCGAATCAGACGCACGCACTTGTTTGTGAAACGGAACGATCGTCCACGTATGAGCTAGCAGCCTCGGAATGCGAAATAGGACGGCTTGTTGTGGACTGCGCCTCTGCATCAACAGTGGGTTGTGCCATCTCCCTGACAGGCTGGTCATCCGGTTGTTCTTGTGGGTTGTACGTTGGCGCGGCTGTGCAATAGTACACGAGTAAGATCGGTAATTAAAAACTAAGGAATCATTGCTACACGAGTGGGTAGTATTATAGGTGGCAGGCTGGTGACACGAGCGCTGAAATTTAATATAATTGGTCTTAATAAAACTTGTCTTAATCGAAAGCTAGTGTCGCACTGATTCCCAATATAAATAGAATGGAATGGCAATGGAACCACCTCAAAACAGCTGCCAAAGTCTGAAAACCGTCATTGTTCTGAACAATCGCTTGACGAAATCGGCCATTGTTATGTTCATTGTTTCGCAGCGTTGCCATTGTTAGAACAATGCCGATTTTCAGACTTCGGGGGCTGTTTAGGGGTGGTTCCATTGCCCTGCCAAGATTTCAATTTGTGTTTTCGGAATCAGTGCGACACTAGCTTTCGATTAAGACGAATTATATTAAATTTCAACATTCGCGTCGCCAGTTATAGCACTACCAATTACGCTACTTTTAGATAGCTCAGCAACAAGAGATGCTGCTTGCGTATCTATCCGTAGGTTAGTAATCTATACTTTTAGCATAAAATCTAAGATGAGTTTCCGTCTAAATTTCAAAACAAAATGATTGACTACAATCCGACAGATATCAGATTTATAGTCGATACCAATAAAACCGATATCTGCGATACATTCAGCCTATACGGCATCTAGTTTAAGGCACGCGCTCTAAACTTTACAGCCATGGCTAAGCCACAAAGGATTGTCACAAAGTGCAGCGAAATAAGTGTTGTCAAAAATACCAATTCCTCTTTAAAGTGATATAGAACTGCATTATATTATTTGTGGCCGCGTAAAAGGTACATATTTGAGCTTCCCACGTTATCCATACGGTTGTGAAGTCTTAATGAGTGATACTCAAATAAACTCGAAGCCTCACACTCGATTCAGAATCAAATCACTCAGGTACTCGATTTTGCCCGACCCTCTTCACCACATCTGAACATCACTATGCTGTTGCGAGTTGCAACACTTTTGTATCAAATACAGACAATTCCGCAAACATATACCTTTGTCTTCTTGCGGCCGCGAAGTCTCGTGGACTATGAATACTTTGTCCGATTGAGCTTGTAGGTTGTCGGTTATCTCGTCAGCAACGTCGATGAATTCAGCTTCGTGAAGAATCTTAATCAATTCCTGTACGGTCGCCTTTGAAGCTCGTTTTCGCCGCCATATGTGAATGCCTTGTCGGATAATTTCAACTCCCGACACTGCGCAACATAGGGGGTCATAGTAGTCAGCGTTGTCACTCGCGTAAGAGCAGAAGTTGCAATTATTTACAATAAGAAGTAGCGATTTCTGAGCCCATGCCATAACTGCTTCAGATGGAAGTACATAATCAGAGGTTTGAAATCAAAAGTACTAAAGCACATAGTTTCAAAATTAGATTCAATTGAGGTGACACCACAAATGGGTGCAATTTTCGAAAATATACTCAATGACACGGGGGCAATACAACAAGACTACCGTGTAAACAAGCCAACTTACTATTCAAATAATCAAATTCCACAGCGAGATAGCGAACAAACCGAATTGCGTCATTCTTCTTTCCGATCTTTTGTTCGCATATTTTCGTAGCTGTAAAAGAAACGGGTGAATGGGATTGCAGATTATTAAACGTGAAGAATATATCGCTACCTTCATCCAGTTCATCGAGAGACTCCGCGTCGACTGCAGAAAGATATTAAAAACGAACGTCAACGTTACAGCTGTCATACTTTTAAAACAAATGTGCATCATGTAACAAAGTCTGCATGTTATTTATTTGCGAATGATTGGATTATTAGCAATTTCGAATCATAATAGGACTCTTGTAGGTCCTTCACTATACAATTGAATATTATGCTGATTGAAATAAGCCAAAAATTTTCGGATTACAATCGTCACGGGTAATCGTAAGCAACTAGCAGAGGAATCAAAAGAACTTGCTGATGTACAAAGTTCTTTTCAAGTCTCTACTAGTTGCAGACGAATATCGACTACACTTGATGAGAGTAATCCGAAAATATCTAGGTTTATTTCAATATGAAAATATTATCCAATTTCATGAAAACATTTTTCAAGTTCAGCCTACATCAAATTTTTGCGAGGCATTTCAGACAATCAGCTTCGAGCACCTGCCATCCGTTCCACACCAAGTGCTTCCGCGATTTCATCGGCTTCATCGTTCCACTTGTGTCTCTCCAATGAACGGACCAACGCCACGGCATCATCGCCGTGTTTCCGTTGCCACTTCTTAAATGCGTAGCGCACTTTTGATGCTGTGTCTGATGATAGGGGTGTCAAAGTCAAATGTCTTAGATGAATTTTATTGAATAACGTAATAGCATGCGCACTGTAATCGCATCGCTTAATTCACAGTAGGCCTACCACTGACATTGGAACTAGATTTATACAAACTACAAATCTAGTTTGTTGGCGGTCAACTAACGACTGTTCTTCATTAGTTCTAGATCTAATTGCGGATTTCGAAAAGTGAGTAATTCTATGTTTAGCTCTAGTTGCGCATCTAAGAAATAATGAGTCGTGGAACAACTAAAAAACATGTATCGTTGCTAGCTCAGAGTCATCACGACTAACAGTGGCATAGCAAGAAATCGACGCCTGTCCCATTTGAAATTCAAAAGCCTGTCCATTCGAAATGCAGGTTCTATCTCCAATATTTCTTAGCTCATTCGTTATTCAGTGATTCGAAATATCAGATATCAGTTAATAAGTTTCAGATTTTAAAAGGTTGTTATATCTAGTTCTAGTTGTGAGCGTTGGAAAGTGAGTACTTCTAGTTCTATTGGCGCATTTTGAAAACCATGTAGCTGGTTAGAGTCTGATCAGAACGTTCATTTCTTTACTCCATTCACAGGTCTACTGAAAGGGGTGGCTTAGTAGTAACTTATTTTACCAAGCCGTAATACAATGACAATTCTCTGTTACCTTTCGACATTGCTTTAATCTCTTCGCATTCGTTGGCGGAGAACTCAAAAATGTTTCTCATGAGCCTGTCTAATTCCTCGGGATGTGGGCGAATCCTGTTCTCGAGAATACGTAAGGCTAAATAAGGCAGAGAATGTTAGGATAAATTGATCGCTAATATGATTGGAATCATACCCTCGTCAAGACTGGAACCGGGAGCCGCGTCTGCGAATATTGGGACAGCATCCTCCGACACAAAACCTAAAAATGAGGTCAGTTGAGCTTTGCTGGGCAGCAAACTTCAAGCATTTTTCAAATGATCCGATTTTTTATCATTTTCAAACTAGTAGGTCGGTACTCTACAAACTGGCAACCAAGTCACAAGGTTACCGGGCACAAGTCAATCTCACTTTTATGATTTTGATTCGAGTCAAGTCGAGTCATTTTCAATTCACGACCGAGTCAATCCGAGTCCCTGAGACTGCCAAAGGCACACAGG
>ATSW01011898.1:0-32337 GCA_000444245.1 Botryllus schlosseri
AAAAGGGGGCGATGAGTCGAAAAAGGTTGGGAACCACTGATATAGACGGAGTTTAAAGGACACCCAACTCGAAGGCCGTCAAGATCTCTGCTGCTATCCATTTTTCTCAAAATTATTTTATAGATGAGACTCCACCACCTCCTCCAATGTTACCACCTCTGCCTCCCATGTTGGTGGAAGTAGAATACGAAGGTATTGCATAAATAATTCCAAACATGCTATTTTGGGTACATATCTTCAGAATTATGCAAAATAATACCTTCGTATTGTTAATTTATTCATTAAGAGCGCTTTGACTGACTCTCATCACTAGGAAACGTCATTACAGTGAATTAGATTTGAAATGTACAAAATATTTTGTCTTTGTGACAAAATGATATCAATAACGAACAAGTGTGGCATACAATCTCCGTTTCAATTATCTTATATTTGCTGACAATTACCCCTGATAAGTGTCAGCCGAAAATATTCGGGTTTATTTCAATCTGAATATACTATTCAATTCAATAACTGACTACTACTGGATAGTGTCGTGCAGTGGTACACAATAATCGTTACATACATATTCGGTTATAAATAGCCGAAAATAACAAAACTGAACATTATGAAATATTCTAAGAGTGTAGGGTTCCAAGTGTTCCTTTCGGCGACAGAGAATTGTTATAGGCATTTTTGTAGATTCCTGGAGTTTCAAATGAAAAAGAGAATGACCATGAGAAACTATGGAAAATTCACTGTCACTGGCCGCTAGTTTCGATTTTGACTCGCCGTATTATTACGTTAGCTGCTGATGAGAGTCAGTCGATAAGTTTTTAGTAAATAAATTAACAATATGGAGTTATTGCTTTGCGTCATAATGATTCTGTAGACTGAGTTGAAAGGGGCATTCAATCTAATTGATTACATGATCCATCAGGTCTCCATTTTTTTTCAAATATTTTTGTAGATGGGACCCCACCACCTCCTCCGATGTTGCCACCGTTACCTCCAATGTTGGAGGAATTTCAGGATGAAGGTATCATGAACATTACACTGAGACTATTATCATGCTACATCTTTACGTCTTCAATGTCACATGGACTATGAGCAACTCTTAATTTGGTGATAAGTGGAACTGAATCTTCAGATTTCCATGACACACTTGCTGTGTTACAAAATGTTTGCTGAAGAATATCATGGCATCTTCGTTGAAATTCTTGATATGATATTTCTTGACATCTTTGTACAAGGACTCCATTGCCGGCATATCATCACCATGCTGTGGTCCAAAACATATTCTTTAGGGCATTTAAGAGATATGAATTTTGTCCTAGCTGGAAAACCTCCTCCACCACCGATGCTACCACCTCTTCCTCCTATACTGGAAGAATTTGATGCAGGAAGTAAGAAGTAGCTTTGTGACTATCTTTTTTATCATTTCTGTATTTGGTTGATTTTGATCTGATCCGTTTTTGGATGCTATTCGTCGGATAAATATAATGTTGTGTTCATGAAATCTACCTGAACGAAGCAAAGATTCTAGTCTCATTCTGATTTGATATCAGGATTGAACATGGTCTTTTCAGTTTCATTGTTGCTGTACAACTGCTTGTGATGTTTTCTTTTTGTATATCTGTCTGTCGATTAATGGTTCACACAGAGTACATACAGGAGTTTGTTTGTGTTCACCCTTCATCAATATCTCGACTGCTGCTGAATATATGTCAGCATCATCAGAATGCATCCTAAAATTAATTTGCAGCTGGCATTCCAGATTTCAACGTCATTCACTCATTTTCAATAATTTCATGTCTACGGGGGTAATTGGTTTTACACTGTGTGATTGTTCTAAATCATGCAATATACATATTTCAGTGGAAACGCCTCCGCCTCCTCCGATGGTCCCTCCTTTCCCTCCTCTCTTTGAGGAAACCGATGCAGGTATCTATTGTTTTGTTAATTATCATTTCCATTTACTTCTGTTCTTAATATATTAGGAGAGTTGAAAAAAGGCATTGATAAACCATATTCATTGATTGCGCATTTGTACATGATTTAACTTGAATCTTTGGAATAGTTCAGAGTGATTTCAGAATGCATTGTGATAAAAGTTTGAATTATTGAATCGGCGTTAAATTGGAGTTTGCCATAGATCTTCTGGTCAACTTGAATGTTAAGTGCACCCTTTATTGCAGAGACATGGTTTCCATACTCTCCTTATAAGACTTGTCTTTATTTTTAAAGATTTTGTGCTTGTGAAACCACGGTGTCGTTATTATTGATTTTCATCCTCATTTATGTCTTATTTTCATCAAAAGTGATCTTCTCTCTAGTCATAAGATATTGAATACATTTCGCCAACTGTAGGGCCGTAGGGTCTTGTTGAATAGGGCTGGTCGAAAGGGATTACTCTTTTATAATCAGCGGCTTCCCAAATTTTGCTGTAATGCTACCACGATTTAAATTGTTACCCCGAACTCGGCATTTCTTCTCTCAGAATCCATGTCTATGGCTATCAGATAACCATTAATTTGAATATTTCACAGTTACTCCACCGCCACCGCCAATGCTTCCCCCTATTCCACCATTCTTCACAGAAGACGGATCTTCAGGTAACGGTTTTGTATAGATACATACAGGTGTCTTACAAAAGATGGTGTAAAACTTGTCATCTTTTATCACCTACCCATGACAAAGTTTAGATTTCAATTGCCTGATAAATCAATATGGTGACTTTGAATTTTGTAGACTTGAACCAGTTGTAAGTTGAGAGTAAGGAGTTTTTGAACCAGAGATTTTGACATATATATGTGTGTTTACATCTCAATATACACTGGTACTTCATGGGTCGAGTCTTGATTCACTTCAAGTTTGACATGTGGCAAATTGACTTGTGACTCGGAACCATAGGGCTTGGTTATAACTCTGAAATAGAAACGTGATGCAACATGATTTATTATATTTTTTCGTGCACTATGCTCATAGCGATGGATCAATCCAAGGATATATTGTGGCTTACTATGTAGATATCAATTATGCTAGCAGAAATCAAACCAAGGGTATTCCTTTGACATTGTCCTAACATGTATCGGATTTTAGTCAAGCTATACCCTAATATATATCAATAACGATATCCTCCATGAGCTATGCCAACAAGATCAGCATGAATATTTATTTTAGTTACTCCTCCACCACCACCGGTGCTTCCTCCCATTCCACCATTCTTCACAGAAGACGGAAGTGCAGGTAATAAATTTACTCAATTGATACGAGCCACCAAGTTCAACTNANCCATGCACAAATGTGACATCATCCATCACTTGTCACCGATGANATATTTTCATTTTATAAGCTTGATAGCTATTTTCTCTTTCTACAATATGGCAACAATAATTCTCGCCTAAGTAATCGCAGATTATATATATTANAGACGGCATNCGTCTTCAACAGTATGTAGCCTACACCGATATATATATACTTTTGTAATTTCCATTTCAGTTGCTCCACCACCGCCACCTGTGCTTCCTCCTCCTCCTTTCATTGTTGTGGATGAGGTAAGTGTNCCAGGCCTCTAATTNACCACATTATGCACAGAATCTCCGATCTAATTGATCTAGTACCAGCTCATCACTATATGAAAAAACAAGTGGTAAATAATATCAAAATAATTTGAGGGGGCCGGAATACTTATTGTTGTTACTCAGGTAGGCTATGTCACTTTCATTCTAGTCTGAACTATGAGCTGCACATGATACCTGACAACNCTTTTCAGAGACTAAAGAACGATATTGGGTTTAGCTAGAAANGTTGCTGGAAAACTAGCCTATCTCTTCGTAAATCTTGATCTTGTGGGGAAGTATCAAGTCGTTTTCTAAGTGCCTCGCTCTTGGGACTCTATTACATTATATGTCAAGGCAATATGCCCAATTGCCCATTCATATCAGCTAATTCCCTAGATTTAGAAGNCGAATCNGCTAGCGAGGAATAGTGATCTTGNGCACAGCAACAATATTTTGAAGCTGAAATCAATTTCAGCATTTATGAATGCTTTACTAAGTGTTCTCCNNNNATCTAAAATCAGGCCACTGGCTGCATGCGTGCTGCGTGTTGGTGATCCCTGGTTTGTGAGCNACATCTAAAATTTTTACTTGAGTTCAAGCAGAATTAGNACTTTCAAAGTAAGTAAAAAGTATGTGNTGTAGGCCTAGTTTTGCCTAAAAAAAATAATCAAGTAGCCGTGGAAGTAGTAGCTTAACAACATGAGAAAGTAGTGCGGGTAGACAAAACCTACTTGTGTAATTCGCTGAAAATAATTCAATTTGTCAAAATNCAAGTCATTAGTTTGCAGTCTTATGGATTATAATATGTTTGTCTAACCGTAGGTATTGTGCAAGTGTTTTTCAGTATTGGTATTNAANANACTTTAC
The DNA here is from genome assembly GCA_000444245.1 of Botryllus schlosseri. Lineage (NCBI taxonomy): Eukaryota > Metazoa > Chordata > Ascidiacea > Stolidobranchia > Styelidae > Botryllus > Botryllus schlosseri. The sequence continues at coordinate 4,407 of ATSW01011898.1, forward strand.
ACATGCTGGTATCACATCTAATTAGAGCTGCTGNGCAATGACCTAGGACCTAGGCAATTTTANATACATTNTAATGTGTTTGTAACCCGTATATTCAGAACGGCACGATTCCGGTGCCACCGCCACCACCAGTGCTTCCGCCGCCACCACCNACATTTGAAATCAATGAAACCAAGCCGACAATCTGTCCCCCNCCTCCTCCGCCAACTATCATACCGCCACCGCCACCTGTGGCTCCCGACTCCAACCGCGTAAGTCTGAATTCAAACCTATGTGTCTNATGGTAGATATAAATTGTATCGCTTTTACTCAGTGATACACAAAGCAAAACNAGATGTATAGAAATAAATATCANATTTGGACAACTAAAACGCTCAAGTTTTGAAATTGGATTAGAATTAGCTTCATAGCCACACAGTNTTTTCTAAATTAGAATAGAATTAGAACTATATAATTCTGAAAACCTTGGAAATTGAATTCAATTCCGAATTAGGAAGAAATACAACAAAAATCAAGTTCACTCCATAAGAAATCAGAATNTATTTAAATAAGCACGAGAANGGGAAATGTCTGCCCAGCGANCTTGGCTCGTTTCGCACTATGCANCTCTCCAGTAGCATTTTCAGGAAAACCAGGAATTAGTTTAGAATTAAAAGGAGAGTTTTGGGTCAATTCTTTACAGTTNCAAGTTACTACCAAGTTCAATGATACGTAAACGTTTCATGTTTAGACCTTGAACTGCTCAGATGGCTTTCAATACAGCGATATCACTTTCGAATGCGAGGGTAAGTGCCATACTGCAGTTTTTGATTATCGAATTGAATTTGACTCTTAAATCAACTCAGATATTGACGAGTGCAAGTTTGTACAATGCAACGTGTCCGATCATGAATGCTTCAACACGGAAGGATCGTTCTTTTGTGACTGTCCTGAAGGTTCCCGTGATGTGGATGGATTCTGTAAAGGTATATCTAGATTCAAAGAACGANTGAGCTTGTTAGTGTCTGGTGCAAGCAATATAATATGCTTTATCATCACCATCACCACCATTTTTTTCCACTCTNCAAGTATCGGGAATTCCTTGCATTGAGAGGATTACAATATGTAACTGAAATCGAAATAATAATACTAATTGAAATAAGATAAAGCGACAAGTCAGTGATGGATCAATGGATCACTGTAAAGTTTCATAACATTTGGTGTCTTTATTACCTTAAACTAAAAATGTTCTGTTCCTTTTGAACCTCCTTAGTGGCCAGACNTGGTCAGTAATGAAGTATTTCTACTTTTTCATAGTATTTATTAGGTTTTGCGCTACTTCCAATTGAAGAAATTTTGATATGTCTCGGAAATCAGTACTTCCACTTGAAATCGACTAGAATATTTGGGCGTTACATTTATTTTGACCAAGTATCACTGTCAACTACTTCAAAAGCCTCTGTAATCATGCCACACATCATATTAAGAGCATGCTCACGATTATTCCTGTTTATTTCAATATGAACATACTGCCTAATTATATACTAACAGCATTGAGGCTTTACAAATTCGTGTTAGAATACATTGAGAATATGCTTCTGATTACCAACAGCGCATGTATCATTACAGAACTGTGTGGTGAAGACATCTGCCTAGCAAGCAAAGCTGAGTGCATTTCTGTATACGATGATATGAAAGCAGAGAAAATCGAAAGCTGTCACTGTCTGGACGGCACCATCGGTGACGGTGTTAACTGGTGCATTGATTTTAANGAATGCTCCGGTCTCAACATGCTGAACTTGGTGCTGGACACTGTCTCATGGGAAAACGTCTCCATGTCAAGAGAAATGTGTGGCAGTGAATGCAATATCACNTACAACGGACAAACAGCTGCCGTCAGAACGGCAAACTGCAGTGATAACGCGATATGCTTGAACGAGTACGGTGGATATGAATGCTCATGCATCAGTGGATTCTACGGGGATGGAGAAATATGTACTGAAACCGACCCTTGCAGTGCGATAACTTGTCCGGACCTTTCTCAATGCGTAAGGACGGGAGGATCTGCGATTTGTGAATGCGCAAACGGACTGCGATACTCCAACAACACATGCATCGACGTTGAAGAATGCAAAACCAATCCTTGTCCAGCCAATGCGAAATGCGATGAAATATTCGGCTCGTTCCGTTGCGCCTGCCTTGAAGGATACTTTGGTGATGACTGCGTAAACATAAATGAATGTTTGAACCCGACAATTTGNGGAAATGANGCGACTTGCAAGGANACAGGAAGGAAGTTACATATGCGAATGTAACTCGGGATACCGCAAAATCGGAAATNAGTGTGAAGATATCAANGAATGCANGTCNNCAGTATGNNNTNNNAANTACAGATGTGAAAANANNNCAGGCAGNTACGAATGTATATGNGACGGNGAATNCCGTATGATTGACGATCAATGTGTAANNGTACAACCNTGNGACGACGCAGAAGTATGTCTTCAAGAAGCGGAATGCGTGGTTGCTGACGATGACGCAGTGTGTCTGTGTCCTGAGGGTTATNCTGGCAACGGAAGAGACAATTGCANTGATATCAACGAATGCTTACAAACTTCTCCATGCCCACAAAACTCACAGTGTACAAACACGGATGGAAGTTACTCTTGTGAATGCAANANCGGATATGAACTCATTCAAGGACAATGCAGAGATATACCTGAGTGCGAAAGGCNNATTGACNANTGCTCTTCAAACCAAACATGTTTAAACACANCCGGAAGCTTTCTCTGCAACTGCAAAGCAGGATTTGAATNCAGCNACGACCGTAAAGACTGCATTGATANNGACGAATGCGCTGTGTTTGGTGTCTGTGGGGAGAATNCNCTGTGTACCAATACGGTTGGAANTTTCGNGTGTAGNTGTNAGGATGGCTTCANAGAAAANGANAANGNAATCTGTGTNGAAGTNNTACCNTGCGATAATGATCCTTGTAGCGCAGNCGCGACNTGCACTGTGGAAAACGGCCAGACTAAGTGTACATGNNNTGANGGATATACAGGNGGNATACAAGAATGTACAGATATCAACGAATGTCTNAACTTCCCNTGTGATGNNAANGCNGATTGCNNTAATTCTCCTGGTACATACACNTGCACATGCAGAGAAAACTACAGCGGNGANGGATTTAACTGCGATTTCAANTCCTGTTCAACCAACCCATGCACANAGAATGAAGACTGTTTCAACATCATAGGCGGACAGCACAGGTGTCAATGTAAGACAGGACGNTACGGAGATAACTGCGACCCTATCACACCTTGCAACCCAAATTTNTGCGAGCCAAACGGAANATGCCAGATATTGGGAACANCTTATGCGTGCGACTGCGANCANGGCTATTGGTTCACNAACGGTACATGCAGCGATATNAATGAATGCAACGGACAGAATGCGGTNTGTGGNCCTGGAGCAACCTGCNNNAACACAGANGGCTCGTACTTCTGNGAATGCAGTCCTGGTTTCAGAGAGGTAGACGGGGTTTGCATAGGTGAGTCTCCTATTACGGTTATCTTATTGNTGANGGNTGTTTGGGANTTATGTNGNGANTGTGAGCNGATGAATGGTATTTCGTATTTGTGAGTGTTGCAANTGTTGCTTGATANATNGAAAGGGTGTAGCTTGCCTGAAGNAAACAAAATTCTTGGGTGCACTCTTGTAAGCACTAGAAGCGCTTCCATACTGACCAGCTATGCATTTGACNCAAGATCTTCAAGTAATAAATTATTTAACCTGTCAAGTTTTCTTTCCTTCATTAGTATTGTTCTGNTTTGTTTAATTTTGTTTTGGTTCCTCACTTTTTGCTCTGCTACTTNAATGAGGGAAGAAATTGATTATTATTANTATTACCGCCAAATATACTTGAATGACTCCGGCCTTGAAGATTTCGGTNATATCGGGTNTCCCAGTCTATACCGTGTAATATATATTTAGGNAAATATATTAATGATGTCACTTTTGGATGNGTATNTTTGAGAACATTGCCAATACTGTATTCCNTGGTTGGAGAATCAAAANAATTCTCNTGTGGGGNATTGAAAATTNTTGTAACCGCTTGACTGTGCGANTACTATTCCTTGTGTNTGCNAGTTGCCCTAATTGTGTGTGATGTAAATACACATCNACNNTGGTATACTTGAAGCCAAGNTTTNGGTGTGCAACTTTGGTAGGTTATCGNNGNTATTCCAGCTTGATCNGTGGTTNATTTAGNTGTTTGCATTGTGCACACTGCACTGTACTTNATGCTTTCCTGTCTTCAGTTNATANCATTAATAANCATATNATTGATAATACATGTAACTTGGTGTGAGNACTAAAATCAGTCTGTNGGATNTCATTNAACATCTNTTTTACCGATTACATAGTTTTACAGTNNGGATTAACCAACCAGTNATAATTATTNATTGATAAAATATCATTACATGGTGANCGTACTAAAATGTGTTTGTGAGATTTCTACATAGTTTTATTGCGGGGATTGACCAGTAGGCCTTAGTTGTGCTCNTAATACCTAATAACATTTTTGATCACGCATCTGTTTANAAGTAATAACTTGATAATGCGTTATAACATTTTGCNCCACTTACAATCTTGCTATGTCTTAATTTTGTCACATCATTACCTCATCCATGGAATTCAACTGCTTTTCATTTTCAAATCACTTCAGTGTGCAAATGGTATATNAATNTTGTCAGTTTNCATTCANGATATCCGTGAAACTAGGAATCTTCATATTGCAAATTGTGTTTTTAAAAGAACTATGCGGAGATGACAGATGTCTTGCCAACGTGGCTGAATGCGTACCGCAAGGATTTGACAACGACGGAAAACAGATTCATAGATGCCAATGCATTGATGGTGTTGTTGGAGACGGTGTTACATGGTGCTTAGACTTCAATGAATGTGCTCGGGGAAACACTATCAACTTTGTAATCGACTCCATTTCTTGGGAAAATGTCACAGTATCGAGAGAATCATGCGGAAACGAATGCATAATAACATATAACGGAAGGACAGCGTCAATCACACCGGCAAGATGCAGTGACAATGCACGTTGTTACAATACATTCGGAGGGTCTGAATGTGTATGCGAAGAAGGCTTCTTTGGTGATGGTGAAATATGCTCCATTGTGGATCCATGCCAAGACATTACCTGTCCTCAATTNGCAATCTGTGTCGTAAACCAANNAGTNNCGACTTGTGAATGTGCGCCAGGACTACGGTATTTTAACGGTGCATGCGTTGACGTACAAGAATGTCAAACCAGTCCGTGTCCTGATAATTCCAACTGTACCGAAACGTATGGCTCGTATCTNTGCACTTGCGATCGAGGTTTTGCCGGGGAAAATTGCGAAAATATCAACGAATGCNTAGACTTGGANATATGCGGACAATTTGNAAGATGCCAAGACACTNNNGGAAGTTACAGATGTCAATGTTTGGANGGGTATNTNTCAAGNGGAAATGCGGATATATGTGAAGATATCGANGAATGTCAGNTGTNGTCCCCATGTTCAGGAAACTACAGATGTCAAAATGAACCTGGNNGTTANCAATGCGTGTGCGATGGTATATTCAGGGAAATCAATCAAGATTGTNTNCCAGTCGATGTGTGCCGTGATGCGAATCCTTGCTTACAGCAAGCTGAATGTGTTGTGTCACACAATNATACATTCTGCATCTGNCCTNCNGGATTTACTGGTAATGGAAAAGATTCGTGTACCGATGTGGATGAATGTAGTTCATCACCATGTCCAAATAATGCTGACTGTACAAATATACCNGGCAGTTTTACNTGCNAATGTAATNCNGGATTTTTCTCATTTGGAGGTGAATGTNATGATATCAATGANTGCGAAACGGGCTCCNACGATTGCACTACAACACAATACTGCTTAAANACAATCGGAAGCTTTACATGCAACTGCAAAGANGGATATGTCACAAGTCAAAGTCAAAANGANTGCGTNGATAGGAACGAATGNGCTTTTAACGGGACTTGTGGAGCTAACGCGGAATGTGATAACACACCTGGGTCTTACNANTGCNCATGCTCANAAGANTACAGAGATGACGGAAATGGAGGCTGTATAGAGGTATTACCATGCNACGGAAACCCATGCAGTGCAACNGCTACATGTTCCGTTGAAAATGGTCAAATCAAGTGTACNTGTCCCGATGGATACAGCGGTGGCGTCCAAGATTGCACNGANATCAACGAGTGCCGTGATTTTCCGTGTGATATAAACGCTAACTGCACAAATACAATCGGCAGTTACTTCTGCGCATGTAACGAAAACTTTATCGGAAATGGGNAGANNTGNGACTTTNACTCATGTTCGAGCAGCCCGTGTACAGNAAANGAAGACTGCATCAATATGGCAAATGGACAATACAACTGNCAATGCAAAGAGGGACGGATTGGAGATAATTGCGCCCCGATCACTCCGTGCAATCCAGATAATTGCGGACTCAACGGCATTTGTCGTATAGAAGGAACGTCATACACTTGCNATTGTGACCAAGGATATTGGTTTACNGATGGAACCTGCNAAGATATCGACGAATGTAGTGGACAAGATGCTGTGTGCCCGCCAAACTCNAACTGTGAGAATACGCAAGGCTCGTTCTNNTGCAGATGCAATCTCGGTTTCGCTGAAATGGATGGATCTTGCAAAGGTAGGTTTGAGCTGTTGACTTGATTAAAACGTTGNNTTCTNTTTCGAGTTGTCATCACTTTACAAATTGTCATTNCGATAACTNGNTNATCTATAGAATTTTCAGGTNAATTCTGTTNCGACGTTATCCATTGAATAATTCTTACTAGNTGAAGAGGTTCAANTGGATAATATATTTAGAACTTGANCNTTCTAATTCTCTACTAGTTGNTGGCGANTNCCCTTATCATTTCAATATTAAGTATCATTCAAATTTTACTATTTATGCAAGGAATTAGCATCATTGAATATTATNTTATTATTTCAGAGCTCTGCGGAAGTGACNTCTGTCTCGCAAACAGTGCTGNNTGTGTGCTGAAAGGAATTGATCAAAACGGTTTGGNAATACGNNCATGNGAATGCCANCNTGGNACANTTGGAGATGGNGTGACNTGGTGCACAGACTTCAACGAATGCTCNGGTCAAACTACCGTNAACGNTGTATTGGAGTCTATTTCNTGGGAAAACGTGTCNGTCNCCCGGCAATTATGTGGAAGTGAATGTAACGTGACATATAANGGAAGNACAGCTCTTGTCAGACCATCACAGTGTGATAACNACGCNCGTTGCTACAACACTTACGGAGGGTTTNAATGNGTNTGCGANANCGGATTCTTTGGCAATGGTGAAATNTGNGCTCNAGTGGATCCNTGTGAAAACATAACCTGTCCGCNACTAGCCTTCTGNGATCNAACAGACGGNNTGGCAANGTGCAAATGTGCTTCTGGATTGCAATATCAAAACAATTCATGCATCGATATTCTGGAATGTGACAATGATCCGTGCCAACAAAATGCCGATTGCTTCGACACGTTCGGCTCNTATGTGTGTCGTTGCCAGGAGGGCTATTCAGGTGAAAACTGCTTGAACACGAATGAATGCGCGACGCAAGGAATATGCGGTAATTTTGCGACATGTCTGGACACTATTGGTAGTTACGCGTGCCAATGTATCTCCGGGTATCAACCTANCAACAATGCCAGTATATGCGAAGATATTGACGAATGCTTATCTTCACCATGCGACGGAAATTACAGATGCGAAAACCAACCTGGATCGTATCAATGCATTTGTGACGGAGCGTACAGAGAGATTAACGGATTCTGTATTCCAGTTGACCCATGCCAAGTTGCTAACCCATGTCTCCCAGAAGCGGATTGCTTTGTAAGCAATGAGATTACGTACTGCAGCTGCCCACAAGGTTACCTTGGAAATGGAATCGATTCCTGTTTCGACATTAACGAATGCCTAAACTCACCGTGTCAAGATGACGCGTCTTGTGTCAACACAGATGGTAGCTACGAATGTAACTGCAATTCTGGATTCCGTCTTATTGGAACTACTTGTTTTGACATCAATGAATGCCAAGAATCTACTGATACTTGCAGCGTAAACGAAACATGCTTCAACACGCTCGGAAGCTTCGTGTGCAATTGTAAAGAAGGATTCGTGCATGATCAAATCCTTAACGCATGCATAGATAAGGACGAATGNGCATTCAATGGTACATGTGGAGCAAACTCTAACTGCATNAACACACCCGGTTCGTATCAATGCACATGCTTGCAAGGATATACCGCAGGACAAAANGGAGATTGCATTGAANTACAACCTTGNGATAATAATCCGTGCGGTGCAAATGCAACATGCAGTGTTGAGAACGGGCAGACTATATGTACTTGTCNCTNATACAGGGTTTGCNGGCGGTTTCCAAGACTGCTTTGATATCAACGAATGCTTTACCTTCCCGTGCGATCGTAACAATGCCGTCTGTACCAACACGGTTGGCAGCTACTTCTGCACATGCAACACAAACTATACCGGAGACGGAATTACCTGTGANTTCGACTGGTGCACCACCGATCCTTGCGGACAGAATGAAGATTGCTTAACCTTCCAAGGTCAGNTCGTCTGCCAGTGCAAGCAAGGCAGGTTCGGGCAAAATTGCGATCGCGATCACACCGTGCAACCCAGACAACTGCGGACAGAACGGAGTTTGTCAAATACAGGGAGAGACTTACGCCTGCGATTGTGCGCAAGGATATGAATTCACGAACGGCACATGCGAAGATATTGATGAGTGTGCCGGGCAGAATGCTGTATGCGGGCCAACATCTACATGTAAGAATACAGATGGGGCGTTCTTCTGCCAATGTGAAGCTGGATTCATATACGTCGACAACACATGCAAAGGTAATACTTCTCGTAGTTTTAGTAAGTAAGATAAATAGATGGCTTGTTATATTTAAAAGTAGAATATTTATAGCATATTTTTGTCTTTTATTTTTTCGTGGCATATACATTGACTCATGATATACAGACACACGATCTGTACATATGCATACCATGAGTGCGTGATGTGCATATGGCACTGGACAAGGAAGGCGCAGAAATATCCATGTAAGGATTTATAAGTCTTGCACCACTCCTCCATGCTCTCCCGGTAATGCTGAGCGCCAAGGTGGTCAAAATGGTCATCACTAATACTTATCAGTTTCATTGCCTTTGCCTTTAATTTCATTTATAATAAAAGGCAACCCAAACACTGCAATTTGGTATCTTTCCAGGACGCTAATCTGTATTGAATCAACATTCAACCATTATCAAGACAAACATAGTGACTCTCAGTTGAGTCTCATGACATCCAAGTCATCAACATTTTTTGACAAAAATAAATCAAGTTTGACCTTGCCGCCGCCAAACCAATTTTATTTTTATTTTTGCCAGTTTTGCCATCAGGATTTAATGTGAAAAACCTGCAAAATAACACCTGTATCGCATTTTCGAAGATTGAAACACAATTGATTTTTATGTACAGATTTCGCCGTTACATCATCAATCAACTGATTCCCAAAGCAGATAGCCTCTTGTTACAACTTTTTCTTTTATTTACAGCACTTTGCGGAAACGATGTATGCTTGGATAATGAGGCAGAGTGCGTATTTGTAAGACGTGACAGCAATGGACTTGAAATTCGTCAATGCCAATGTCAAAGCGGCTTATTAGGAGACGGCATTACTTCATGCGTAGACTTCAATGAGTGTGCTGGTCAAAACGCCGTTAACCTGATCCTGAATACTATCTCGTGGGACAACGTTTCTATATCAAGAGAATCGTGTGGAAATGAGTGTAACGTGACTTACCAGGGCAGAACAGTGGTAATAACACCAGCGCTGTGCAGTGATAACGCGCGATGCTACAACACTTACGGAGGATCTGCATGTATCTGCGATCAAGGATTCTTTGGTAATGGTGAAGTGTGCACGAGTGTCGATCCATGCGCTAGCACCACTTGCCCTCAGCTGTCTCAATGCGTCGTGACTGGAAATTCAAGTACTTGCCAATGTGCAACGGGATTGCAATATACAAATAACACATGTATCGATATACCGGAATGTGACAATAATCCGTGCCCGCAAAACGCTGATTGCAACGAAAAATTCGGATCGTATCAGTGTGTATGCCATCGTGGTTATACAGGTGAAAACTGTCGAAATATTGATGAATGCGCTACTCAAGGCAGATGCGGAAATTTTGCAGTATGTGTTGACAATGCTGGTAGTTACACGTGTCAATGTGTTGACGGATACCAACCTAGTAACAATGCAGATATATGCGAGGACATCAATGAATGCTCGTCTACACCATGTGACGGAAATTACAGATGTGAAAATCAACCTGGGTCGTATCAATGCATTTGTGACGGAGCTTACAGAGAGATTAACGGATTCTGTATTCCTGTCGATCCGTGCGAAGTTGCCAACCCGTGTCTGCCTGAAGCAGATTGCTTTGTAAGCAATGAAATCACGTATTGCAGCTGCCAACAAGGTTACTCTGGAAATGGAATTGATTCTTGTGTTGACATCAATGAATGCCTAGACTCTCCTTGTCAAGATAACGCTTCTTGCAACAACACAGATGGCGGCTACGAATGTAATTGTGACTCTGGTTTCCGTCTCATTGGAACTACTTGCGTCGACATCGATGAATGTCAGGAGTTTACTGATATCTGCAGTGAAAACGAAACATGCTTCAACACAATCGGAAGCTATGGATGCAGCTGTAAAGAAGGATTTGTAAATGATCAAACTGAAAACGCATGTATAGATAGAGACGAATGTGCCTTTAACGGTACCTGTGGATCAAACTCGAATTGCATCAACGCTGTTGGATCGTACGAATGCACCTGTTTGGAAGGATATATCGCAGGACAAAATGGAGATTGCATAGAAGTACAGCCTTGTGATAATGATCCTTGCGGCATAAATGCAACATGCAGCGTTGAAAACGGGCAGATCAAGTGTACATGTCCGCAAGGATATACTGGCGGACTGCAGGGATGCTTTGAGATTGATCTATGCCTCTCACTTCCTTGCAATCAAAATGCGGTTTGCACTAGCTCCGTGGGCAGTTACTCATGCGCTTGCGACATAAATTACATCGGTGATGGTATCGACTGTGTCTTTGACTCGTGTTCTATCGTTCCTTGTCAAGCGAATGAGGATTGCATCAATATCCCAGGAGGCCAGTATATTTGTCAATGCAAAGAGGGGCGAATTGGGCAGAATTGTGACCTCATATCACCGTGCAACCCCGATAACTGCGAACAGAACGGCTTATGTCAAATTTTGGGTGAAAGTTACGCGTGCAATTGCGATCAAGGATACTGGTTTACAAACGGAACCTGTCAAAACATTGACGAATGCGCAACACAAAGCGCTCAGTGACNCNNAGGGATCAACCTGCAAGGACACCCCTGGCTCGTTTAGCTGCGAATGCGATTCCGGTCTCGTACAAACGTCAGGATTTTGTCAAGGTTGCTTTACATATCATATATTTGCTGAGCATGGCGCAGTAGTGGCAGGAATTGGTTTGTACGCGGTTTAACAAATCAAACGGTAATGAAGCAAAAAATTTTGTTAGATGTCAAGGTATTTGATGACGATCTTGGATGTATGATGCTTCCGGATAAAATTGATTAACATAGTCATATTGACAGAAGCCCGAATACATTTGGCTGACACTCGTCACAGTTGATGATCCGCAACTAGTAGAGAATCGTATAGAACTTTGTTCATCGACAATCATACCTCGAAATACGTCGTCACATCAATGATAATATAAATAATGGAAGCAAACTGAGAGTTTAAGCTCAACAAACTTGATTAAAGTCCACTCCAATGCACAGTGATGAAAAATAATTACCCCTGATGAGTGTCAGCCGAAAATATTCGGGTTCATTTCAATATGAATTATTCAATTGTGATTCAAGGTATCTGATGCTGAAAGATATTGCGATGATTTTANTTGCCTTGCGTATTCTGTAGTTGGTAGTTGCCGATGAGTCATATTTCAATGGATCTCTTGAAATAATGGATGATCCAGTTGTATATTGTTTGAATGTTGTGTTAGTTGAGCAATATTTGTAGTTGACGCAGCTTGCTGTATTGTTAAGATTGTCCATTGAGCAATGACTTGTTGTTGGTTACTAGCGATGGTAATTCATCTAATCCAGAATGTTTGTGCAAAATCAAACCCATTCATGTCAAAGCGATTCCTAGCTGCATGCTTACCTAGTAATGTGTGTTGAAATTGCAGGTGATGCTCAAGGTATTCAAGAGCAGCAAAATGGCCAGGAATTTATACATGCTTATTGTTATTCATTCAAAAGATATTTTTCAGTTATTTCGTCTGCCAACTAAGATACATTTTGCTAGCATGCTGCTCAATAACAAAGCAATTTTTGTAATAATTTTTTTATATTCTATAATTCCTATATTAAATTTTTATAGTATTGTCTCTTATCGCCATCAAGTCCATGCAATAATTTTATTTGATAATTTCTGGAGTTCAGTCATTTTTGCATGATATATATATGCTGTGCATAGCATAAATCTACCTAGCATTTCGGTTTAGTGACATTTGTCACATTAGCAGCTTGGTTTTATTCATAAATCTTTATTAGTTATGTCTGTGTGCTGATTAAAGACATTGGGTGTCTAATTGTAGTTCAATCAAATCTTTGATCCTATTTCGGCTTTGGCTTGTTAGTTTGAAGGAACACACACTGACCTGATATTTTTTTGCATTAGATGTCAATGAATGCGAAACTGAAGGGATATGTGGCGCCAATGCAGAGTGCGTGAACGTTTTAGGCAGTTACAATTGTCAATGCGATTGCGGCTATACGGACATTGGAAATGCGGCACCGCGCACCGACTGTGGTAAGTCTTCAAACCAGACTTCGCAACTAGATTTATCTAGTGTCTAATTAGAGAAAAATGTTGGTAATCTAATCCTCATCTAATTTGTGGTTTTCCTGAAAATTCTACAAGAGACCCGTATAGTGTGAATCAAGCCAAGATTGGTATGAATTGATCTTGTTTTATAATATATTTCTGTCTAAATCGGAATTCTCTAATCCTAATCCTAGTCTAAATTGGAAAAAATCTGTGTTGCTATCTTTGTAATTTTAATCAAATTTCGAAAAGATGGAAATTTTCCAATTCAGCTCTGCCTCAAACATCATAATTCTATGTCTCTAGCTTGTTCATTTCTCTATACGCTATACATTTTAAGCAGTGTTTCAACCCATAGCTGTCTGTGTTTATCGGCAATATCATTTTATTTTCAGTGTTCGATCACTGTAATCATGGAGAACACAATTGCTCTCACACGTGCGTCAACACAAGAGACGGCTTCACCTGTAGCTGTGAAGATGGTTTCTCACTTTCACAAGATGGCGTATCGTGCCAACGTAAGTTGTTCCTCATAAATAGGGCTCGTCGAAACCAAATCCTGAGTGATTTGATTGTGAATCGAGTATCAGGCTTCGAGTGGAGTATTCGAGAACGACTCATTATGACAACATAACGGTATGAATGATGTGGAAACTTGATACATATAATTTTATCCCACCACAAAGAATGACCAATCTTTCTAAAATAACATCGCATCATTTTCGATTCCAGCAACGAATCCATGCGACGATCAGCTATACTGCAACTCCGACTCTGTGTGCTATCTTGACGCGACTTTGTCGAAGCGATGCCGTTGTAATGATGGGTTCGACCAATCGGCTCAGTTTGATGTCTGTGTTGCAAGCACGCCTTCGTGCTCCGATTATGGATGCCAGCAGGTAACTTTCGCCCGGATTTTTTGACCAGAAGTTTCAGCAGACTCTTTAAAGAATGAGGATATTTGATACCAGACTGGTATAAACTACTGGGTTTTCAAAATGTGCGACTTTAACTAGAACTAAATGAACTCACTTTTCAAAACTTGCAATTACAAGTATAACTTAAGACCTTTCAAAATCCACAAGTTACTAACATAACGTAACCAACTTGATTCAATTCCGATGGAACTCATTAAGTTTTTATTTTATCGGAATCGGATCGGTTTTCACATAAAAACCAGTACAAGTTTGAAATGGGAGCGTTTTTCAACCCCAAAAATCTACCCCTGGCTAAATCACTTAGTAATGATGATTTGTATCACGATTCACGCCAAATGACGACACATGTTTTCTAGCTGTTCGGGAACTAATTTTTTCTAATGTGTAACTAGAACTAGAACTACTCACTTCCAAAAATCCACAACTAAAACTAAAACTAGAACTANAACTAATTAAATATGAACAGTAGTTGACCATCAACGAACTAGAATGGTAGTTTGTACAATTCTGGTTCATACAGCTTTGGGTATGCGGTTTATTCATGTCCAGTTCATGTCCAACCATGTTTGTGAATATGGTTTGTCAAAATTTATTATCCTTTTAGATCTGTACAATTCGAATGGAAAACAATGACGTTATACAGTCATGTGCTTGCCGCACTGGTTACGTGCAATCATCTACGTCTCCGTGAGTAAAATCGTGTGATATCTATCATTACCAAGCTACTACGGCATATATTATATCCAGAAAATGCTGCGTGGTGGAACAGTGCTCCAATACAACATGCAATGGCCGGGGAGTTTGTTCGACAGACAATATTGGACATGTAATGTGCAGTTGTGATGAAGGATTCTCGGGACCTCGTTGTTTAACACGTAAGTATAAATCTAAATCAGAGATTTGCCAAGTCATATATACAATATACATACGCATATTTCGGATATATCTATGTAATGTAGGCCTACATATTAAATTCAAATTAATCGTTATACGTATTATTGAACATAGCCGTACATATGACTGTATATATCATTTCTATTATTTCTGTCTTTCTGTCTATTTTAATATCGTTATGTTGAGTTTGCTGGGACAGCACCGGCATGGTCACATTGTTTCAAGTCTGTCTATATTGTTTGATATTGTACAGAAAAAGATTGCTCCACTGCAGAGTGTGAAAATGGATACTGCGTCAATGATGCACAAATTGGATACTACTGCGAATGCTATGATGGATACAGTGGCTCCCAAAACTGCACGGTATGATTTACATCATGACATCGCGAGATTCGTAATGATTTAGAGCGGGGGTATCCAACCTGTGGGCTATGCGCGACCATGAAAGAATTTGAAGAAACAGATATCTCTGAGTCTCCTCCATTTCAGAAAAGAAAAAAAAANGAATTAGAATATTAAATATGCTAGTACAATAATAATCTACTTCTTGAGTAGGCATAGGCACAATGATTTGAGTACTCGAGTCTGAATCGAGTGATAATTCGAACGATGTGATTCGAGTTATGAGATCTTTAGGAGTACTGAAATTATATGATCCTGCCACTTAGAATTTATTTATCGACGAGAGTTAAATTTTCGATACTATTCTCCCCTGTGGAAGGCTATAAATTTTCAAATGGTGTAAGAAAAGGTAATGAACCCCTGTTTTATCAGACGCAATTTTACTTCACAGGACATCAACGAGTGTCAAAATACTGATGCTTGTCCCGCGTCAGGGTCAGTGTGCGTTAACAGAGAACCCGGGTACATTTGCACGTGTCAACAAGGCTACTACCAGTCAGATGATGGAATTACCTGTATCGGTATGATACCGGAGATTTGGTATTAAATATTTTGCATCATGTGGGTTTGATATTGTGTGAACAGAAACCATCTTGCTTGATTACAACTCTCTGCCCGGATATGTATACACTCCATCCAACTCTGCAAATCCATCACAGCTGGTAGATTATGTGACGTTTGACACAGATTTTGTGTTCGGAGGAAGGTCGTATGACAGGTATTGTACCTATTTAAAACTCATTTCCTTTAATTTCTTTCCTATTCAAACTCCTTAGTTACGTATGCTGGAGATGCATTGTATATTAATGTTTAGTATCTGCAGCAGTCTCTTAAAATGTGTTGGCTGGTTTAAGCNTTGTGCAGGACAGGGCTTCTTAAACTGTGGTCCTCGTAGGTCTTCTAGTTTTAAGGGGTCCAAGAATAATACATTCATATTGAAATATACCCGAATATTTTCGACTGCCACTCTTTAGCTGATATAAAAAGTCCTTTTCAAATCTCTACTAGTTGCTAACGATTACTCTTGACAGCTGTCACATGTTAGCTGAAACTATTTGGGTTTATCTCAATATGAATAGATTATTTAATTGTGCGTTGCAGTTATGTACATCCAGGAATCTCTTCGAAAGAAAGTACATAACAACATATGTACAATGTTCATTTGAAATATCTACTAGTCTCTGACTATTACCCTTTGACTAGTATCACCCCAAAATCTTTGGGTTTATCTCAATTTGAATATATGATGCAATTAGATGTAGAAGTTCTGCACCTCCAAGACACTTCATTGACTTGCAAATCTATCTTTCCAGATTTTACATACTGTTCAATGGCGCGATTGTGCTCGAACGGGGAGATGTCTACGAGCCAAGACTGTACAGCTTCCTTCGTTCCGGTGAATTCTACCAACTGTCCACATCGGCCGGCGTGGATCATGCAGTAATAGCGCCTTTCTATGCTGACTATGCCCTCACTGCCGACCAAACGAGGATTCACTATCAGTATGCTCTCAGCACAGGAGGTAAATATTTTATCCTTTTATGTGCTTCTAGTCCACTGGTTCTTAACCCGAGGTTTGCTGAGCGAGTCCAATGGTTTCACTTTATCTCTAGACACACACACACACAACTCTTACAGCAGAAGTCGCACAGATTTCCTGTGAATATTAATTAATAATGAATTCATTTTGTTGTTTGTAATCTACAGTAATATATTAGATTTTGTCTTTGAGACTAGACGAAAATTACTGTTTTAGTTTCACCTTGCTTTATCCAATCGTTGTATATATTGTATTGCTCCGAGAGCAGCATGTGTTAATTACTATCCAGTTCAAGCACAAATATGTAATTGAGGATTTCAATCAGACTCGATATCTGCGTGAGAACATAAATATATTTATCAAAAAAGGCAACTGCATTTCTAATCTCGTATATTGAAGTGAATAATATATACATATTGAAGTAAACCCGAATATTTTGGACTGTATATTTTTTTATGTTTTTTTTTCACAGTGACGGTACCTCACTAATAAATTTTAATCAATAATATAATTCGGCACGTCCCGANGTGATTATTATTGTGATTTATTTGCAGGTTTCTATCAGCGGAAGCGGATCGTTGAAATCAACCAGTTGGTCGCGACTTACATGGGCAACGGAGGCTTCTCGGCCGTCGAAGCCATCACGATTACTTGGGAGAACATGGTGGCGAAAGTAACGTTCCGAGCAAGACCCACGTCGCAGGTATTGCGAAGTCGCAATTACGATGGGCATCGAAATAGAGAGAGAGAGAATCTTTATTTGTCAAAGTATAACAGACATCAAATTGCAATTCCACGAAACGTGACGCGCTGATAATCATGGTAAAGATGCGAGGCTAGATGTAACATAGTCGTCAAAGCCGAGACAGGGCCGTCTTACACAGAAAATTTCCTGCTTTTCCCAATATGATTTTCAATTAGGGTTATAGCTACACAGTTTTTTTCCCAATTACACTAGAATCAGACTAATAACTGAACATTTTTCCAAGTTATATCACAATTAGAATTATAGCTACTCAAATGAGAATTACAGAATTCGCAAATTCTTGAACATTGAATGAAGCTCAGTTCATGTCAAATCAGATTCCATCCTCGTGAGCATAAGAATAGCAAATGTCTGTACAGCATGATGGGCTCATTTCGCACTGTACAGTTCACCTGTAGCATTTTCAGGAAATCCAGTAATTAGATTGGAACATAAATACATCTCACAAATTAGGTTCGACATAGAATTAGAATTGGAGCAAAATGTTTCACAAATTAGATTAAAATTAGCTTACCGGCATTTTGCTGTAATTAGTTTAATTTGACAACTAGAATTATCTAGCTTTCCAAGTCTACAGAAAAGTAGTTATCCCTATAGCTTCAGGCTAACTAACAAAAAATGAATAAAATAGCGATTCCTTCGTTTGCTTTTTAGGATGACACATTCCAACTGGTGCTCACAACCGACGGTTCTGTGACGTACGCCTTCTTCCTGTTCGAACTGGAAGGGATGCAGGCGCAACACGGAATTCGCTTGCCCAATTTCGAGCCCTTGATGGGCTGGACTTCCACATTCGAGAAGCAATCTAGCATTGCCATCGACGACCCAATGCGCCCTGACAACTTCACCAATGCAGGCAAGTTTAGCCAGACTTGCACAGACTGCTGGATATTCAAAATGCGCAACTGAACTAGAGCTACTCATTTTCCTGCAACTACAACTAAAACTACTCACATTTCAAAATGCGCAACTGAACTTGAGCTACTCATTTTCCTGCAACTATAACTACAACTACTCACATTTCAAAATGCGCAACTGAACTAGAGCTACTCATTTTCCTGTAACTACAACTACAACTACTCACATTTCAAAATGTGCAACTAGAGATAGAACTAGAACTACTCCTTTTTCAACTCGCAACTAGAACTAGAACTACAGACATTTCAAAATGCACAACTACAATTAGAACTGGAACTATAACTACTCACATTTCAAACTGTGCAACTAGAAATAGAACTAGAAATACTCACTTTCAAAACCAGCAACTAGAACTAGAACTATTCACTTTTCAAAATGCCTAACTAGAACTAGAGCTACTCACTTTTGAAAATCTAGAACTAGAACTGGTCACTTTTCAAAACACACAACTAGAACTAGAACCACTCACTTTTCAAAACTAGCAACTAGAACTACCGGTACTCACATTTCAAAATGTGCAACTAGAAACAGAACTAGAACTACTCGCTTTCAAAACTCGCAACTAGAACTAGAACTAGAGCTAGAGCTGCTCACTTTCCAAAATCTGCAACTAGAACTACCGTAATTTTCCAAGTATAGTACTCACCCATGTATAATACGCACCCCTAAAATAGCATGCAAATTCTGGGGAAAATCCTGTACCCATGTATAGTACGCACCCTGCATTTAAGTACATGAATAGTTCCGATTTAGTATACGATGTCATTCTGGTTTGCGATATCACTGTTGAACAATCATGACATAACGATCGCTAATCATTACACAATTAACGGAATTGTCTTTAAACGATAGTAGATAGCAGCCAAAACCTGCGAGGCGGGCGGCGCGATAGTTCAGGCTAGCGACACGACATCTTGAGCACAAGACCTATTACAGATGCGATTGCTAATCATTCTGCAATTAATGGTATTGTCTCTAAGCGATAGTAGATAGCAGCCTAAGCCTGCGAGGCCGGCGGCGAGATAGTTTAGGCCAAAGAACCGCACAACGCCTATTACAGATGCGATTGCTCAGGCTAACGGTTATGTCGTGCGCACCGGGTCTGTTGGAGATGCGACTGATTACGCAAGCGATTATATCTTGCGCACATGGCCTCTTGTATATATGCGATTGTTCGGGGCTGTTGTTGACGCGATGAATTAGCGAGAATTGCCGCGCGCGATTGCCTATGAGTGACCTAATTTCGCTCGCGTACTAACGGCAAACCAACTCAGCAGGAGACCGCGTGCTTGTGCACACGACTCTCGTTAATTGGCAACACGCTTCCCGCTAATTGCAGCGCGTTATACGATAATAGGAATTACTGTGCGCGATCGCTGAAAGTGATGCGCGATTGGAGACGAACATGAAGAAAGTGGTGATTTCAAGTTTTTTATCGAGGGAGATTTTTTTCAAGGCTTGTTGTATCCATGTATAATACGCACCCACCTATTTTAGGGCAAAAAATCGTGAAAATTTTGCGCATTATACATGGAAAATTACGGTACTCACTGTTCAAAATCTAGAACTAGAACTGGTCACTTTTCAAAATACATAACTAGAACTAGAACCACTCATTTTTCAAAACTAACAACTAGAACTACTACTACTATTCACTTTTCAAAATGCTCAACCAGGACTAGAACTAGAGCTACTCACTTTTCAAAATCAGCAACTAGAACTAGAACTATATTTTACAAGTTTATCAAAATTTCCATGTAACCCTTGTGGATACTTCGTTGCTGACATGCTAACTTATTCTGAAATCACTGGACCCAGTTTGGGCTATTTTAGCTGTGGTTATTTCAAGATTTTACAGTAATGGTCGTTAATTTTCCAGGCAAGCTCGGAGTATTCGGATATATGCTCGGTAACCTGACAGGCCAGGGAATGAACGTGGATCTCTACTGCAGGCAATGGGCCGAACAACAACCCGTTTTGGAAGCTAGTCCGGTTGGTTATGAATGCACAATTGTACCTATTATTACATGCCTACTGAATTTGCTTGCTACTTACAAGTGAATATTATCTTATCAACTAAGATATTCTGTATTCAGGTGCATTCGTTTTTTTTTTAAACGGATTCCGGGGATTCACTGATTAAATTGTTAGGTTGCCTAAAAAACGCTGTACACCAAATTTGGCTAGATTCCAACTGCTAGATGTGAACGCACAGAATATTTTGAATTTGTTGAAAAAAAATTTAAAACTTTGACTGTCAACCACATGAAATTGTTAAATTGTCTAAAAGAATGATGCTTACCAATTTTTGCTCACGTCCACCCGGTAGAAGCGAAGTATTCCTTTGATCTGTGGAAATAAACTGTCTGCCTTTTAAATTTCATTCATGTCGTTTTCCAGATCTGTCCGCCGACCTACAACCTGCTGTCCGTTGCTTTTGATTACAATCCTCTTCCCTTGAGCTTTGTCTACCAGCTTGTATTTGGGTTTGATGCCGCGGAGCAGTCCGCGGCAGTGAATTTCGCCGGTATATTATCGAACGGTTTGTCGGATCTGACTTTTGAATTGACCCAAATGTTTCCTGCTTCAGGTGGAAACTGCTTCCAAAAATTGTATCCCGCTTCAGATGGGTCTGGCGCTATTTGCTGTTATGGCCCGTACGGAGTAAGTTATCGTACGGTTACTATTTGCTGTGATGTCTTTTTAATTTACAGCCTTGAACCTTAAATTTTTGAGCAAATACCGATAAATCTGATACCAAGCGCCTTTACCGTCAGTCGATATAAAAAGATTTTGCATCTAGCTTTAGGCGCATTTCCGAAACTTCAGAACATTCATTTGAATCGCTTTATGTCCATTGCTATGCTTGGGCATGAAATAACTGGAAAGGNTGCATCAGGACGCCTGCAAGCTATTAGAAATCTATCAATATTTCCAGTCTAGCAGTCCCAGATTATAGTTCTCTTAATCCCTACTACCATTTCATGCCATCACAAATATTGCCAAATTCTTTTGCCTCTAATGACTGATACCGATATTTCTGTCAAAATATGATGTTAGTGACGTAAAATAATCGGTTTGACTCTAATTTTGATTACAATATGTTCATATGGAAATTTGTAATTACATTTAGACTCTGCTTGAAAATGGCTTCAACAACATCGATGCCCTTTCCGGTGGACAGCTTGTAAGATACCACACCGATCTCTTTTCAAGCGCATTAACCGCACAAAGTTTCATTGGTAAGTGAAGTTAAATTTAATATTTTCCTCTACCATGCGTTATCCAGTAGTCTGCGTGATGCGCTGTTACACCGAAACCTGTCATAGTATAAAACGAGTATCTGTGTAGTAAGTCAGATATCGCCAACTCAAAGCGAGTGGCGAGCTACTTTTCAAATTTTGCAGAGGTCGTGGGCCGCGAGAATGCAATAAAAAGAGAAATAAGCCACACCGTTTAGCAACCACGTTTTATATTACGTCGGTGCAACGCTGTGCTCTCTAACATGGACGATGGGCATAACTACCACAGAAGAAAGAATATTGTATTAAAGAAATACAAATACAGCAATATCATTATTAATAATCATAATTTCATTTTCTTTTTAACTATGAGCTGCTCACGTTATCCTACAATGCTTTTCGGCGGCTAATGAATTGATATTGGGGATAGCGAGACACTTTATTGGCTGAAAGGCTATCTCCCGTTGAAGCTTGATCTTGTGGGGAAGCCCTGAGCCTTTTTCTAAGCTTCACGGTTTTGGCAGTGGTCATAGCACATCGAGGCAATATGCCCATTCATATCATATTTCTTCTACATATAATTGAGTAACACAGGCAAATTACTTTGACTCAATCATTATTCCAATTTTCCTGAAGGGATTTTATTGGCGTTGTGCTGTTGTTTTTTCTTGTAGAGAAATGAACATAAGAGTATCTGGATCTTCTCCGCTTAAACGGAATGAGTGGTGCAAATATCCTACCTACATTTCCAAACATGCATGAAACCATTCATTGAAAGTAAAAATCACAACATTCAAACTGGAAACTATGGCAATCACAGCCTTGACAACTTTCAGCGCTAAAATATGCTGTTAACGCAATCTTTACTCTTTCTAGACGAGGATGTCAAGGTTCGCGATATCTGTTGCCAAACGCGAGAGCTTTGCGACTTGTACAAGGAGAAAAGACCTGTCTCACATACGTCACTCGGATACCAATCGCTGTTCTCCTTTGGATTCACCCAAGTATTCAGAGGATCTTTCACCGTCTCTGTGACAGTGGTTATTGTCTGTTGTAAGTTTATTTTACAACATTGTAACGCTGTTTTCTCATCAGGTATACGCTGCATAGCTTCAAACCAAGTCGCAAGGTTCCGAGTCACAAGTCAATCTCACTTTTATAGTTTTGACTCGAGTCAAGTCGAGTCGTTTTCAATTCAACACCGAGTCAAGTCCGAGTCCAAGTTATCGAGGAGAGAGTCACGTCCGAGTCATGGTATTATGACTCGATTCCGAGTCCAAGTCATTGTGTTGACTGCTCAGTTTCCAGTTAAAGTCTTGTTAAACCCACTTTTTAGAACTCTGTTTCGTGATATCGTATAGTTCGCATTTATAATATACTAATTTCCCTCTCTTTTAGCAGTTTTAGGTCTCATTTTCAAGTACCAGTACTATAGATGAAATCCCAATAGGGTGGTTACTTTACTATTGTTCGAAATCACAATGAAATGTCGGACTTGGCCGTCTGAGTGTCAGTGTCATATGACTTGGTTCGAGTCATGCACAATGACTCGAGTCCAAGTCGAGTCAATACGCAGATTGACTCGAGTCGAGTCATTTCCGTATTTTGAGAAAATGACTCGAGTCAAGTCGAGTCATCAGAAAATCGTGACTCGAGTCATCAGAAAATCATAACTCGAGTCATTACAACCCTGCTTCAAACCTTCAATTGCTACAATTTTGTCGATCTCACCATCCGTCATGACATAATCATAAACTCTGAAATATTGAGTACTGACGATCGTGATTTGTAGAAATAGTGATATACAGATGATGTCAGTAACAAAAAAACCTTTCTATTTTTTAGCCACAATTGGGGACCCTACTTTCCAAACATGGGACGGCAACAGTTACTCGTTCTCGGCGGTTGGAGAATACCATCTGATAAAGACCGACTCCATTTCGATCCAAGTATTATCATCTTTCTGTATCTTAATACCAGTTGATTTTTGCGCTGGTTTTATACCTTAACTTCTTGGGTCATGGATGTGACTTGCATTCGTTTATTTTAGGGAAGACTCGTTCAATCCACGGATGTCGATAATAATCTTATTCGAGGGTCTGTACTGAGAGGAATCGCCATTCGAGATTTTGGATCAAGTGAGTTTCGTGCTTTTATCATATTACATATGCTGGTATTTACATTGTATATAGACAGTAGACACTCTACAAACATATGTATCGCTATCAATGCATATTCTCTTACACAATATTAACTGTGTCTTTCATAGATATATTTATTCAAATGATAAAATTCAGTTGGATAGTATATTCATATTGAAATAAATCCCGAATATTTTTTCGGCTGACACTTGTCAGGGGTAATTGTAAGCATATCAACAATCGTTTCATCAAATATGACGTCGCTTAAACTCATTATGATACGATTGTTGATATACAATGTTCTTTCCAATTCGCTACTAGTTGCTGACAATAACCCCTGACGAGTGTCAGCCGAAAATATTCGGGCTAATTTCAACATCAATATAAAAATATAATATTTTGGCAGGATTCTGGTTCGATCCTATTACTTCGGGCTTGTCGCAAATCATGATCATGAATCACGATTGATTTTTACAAATAAAATCCATATTTTTAGTTTTTTTTTATATCATTCCTGAGCACAATAACAGATCGTTTTCTTAGCATATAAATTCTGAATGGCTGCTCTATACATGTAAATGTGAACCTCTGATGCTTCAAAATGTTCTACTGCCAAGAATCGAACCTGGTACCTCAAGCGCCAATGATAGTGGATATAACCACTGCGCCAACTACCCTTGTTGTTTAGCATAGTTATGGAGTTGTGTTAATGATCCTGTTCGATCTGTTTTAGGCAGCCCAACCACGGTTGAGATACAACATGCATACGGGCAGAGTGATACCGATATCAGAAACATGACGATCTTGGTTAACGGAAGCCGAATTGAGAACGCAACATTGCTGGCACAAAGAGGTAATCCATTTCATTTCTGGCACATAACTACCAATTGACTGATTCGCTTGCTATCTTACTTTACTCGGATTTGAGTGCTCAAATCCTGGGTTGTAACCAAGTCACAAGGTCCCGAGTCAGAAGTCAATGCTACTTTTATAGTTTTGACTCGGGTTAAGTCGAGTCATTTTCAATTCACCGAGTCAAGTTCAAGTCAGGGTTCAAACGTTCGAGTCCGAGAGCATTTGAGAAAATGACTGCAGTTAATTGCAACCGTGCTTGAATCATTGCGTTGAGTCCTAATCGTAACAGAATTTAACTCATACCTTTAGACTTGACTTTTGGAAGCATCGTTATCTCCACGCTCAGAAGTAAAAACGACGGCGTCCTGCTCATGATCGGCCAGGACTATCAACTGGACATCGGGGCCTCTCTGAAGACGCTGGTACCCTTTGTGTCATCGTCAATTTCTCAAATCGGAAAGGCGAAAGGATTGTACGGTAATGTGAACCAATCTGCTCAAAAATAGGTTTTCATAAGAGGTGGTCAATAATGAACTGCTACTATAGTAGGTTTTTATTCGAATAGTTATGACCAATTCCACAGTTTTTAAAAACTTTCAATATTTCCTATGATTTAACTTTTTCAGAGTACTCAATTAGTTTTTGCCTACTAGCACTACTCACTCAAGTGGGTATGTATTAGATAACTTCCACTGCTATACGAAAAAACACTTCCTTTTACACTTAGGATTTTGCAATCTAGAAGGTAGTTCTGGTCCAGGTTTGCAACGGATTTATGATACAACTCGTCATGATATGAACCGCATGAAATAGCCATGGCAGTAACTTCTCAATATATTTTCAAATATTGTACCTAATTGTCATGACATTACTCATTTTGTATTATTCGCGAAGTTGCTAAAAAACTATGGACCTTAGACCATAACTACTATTCAATACTACTCACTTGGATATTTTTTATATATCTTATTACATTACATTCATATATCCCACTTTAAGTAGATTTTATTTGTTTTGCAATTCACAACCTGTACTTGAAATTAACCAGAGATTTACAGGAACTCTTCCACTTCCACTTCAGTAGTAATGCCGACTAGTTTGATCGCCCTTTCGTACCGCAATCTCAATCTTTCATTTCATTTTTGGATGTTACTGTTCATGGCATAATCGCAATCTCTACAGGATTTTACGACGGAAACGCTACCAACGATTTCGAGCTTCGTTCCGGGGATGTGCTGGCTTTCAACAGCCTTCAGTTCAGTTCTTTTGATCCGGCCGTCAGCGAATACCAGCAGAGAATGAATGAGTTTGTGAGCGACGGAACCATCTTGGAAGAAAACGTATTCGATTTTGGATCGTCATGTGAGAATGAAGTTTATTACTTTAAACTGATTGCTTTGAGCGCAGTATACAGTATTGTAATATAATATTATATAATATCAGTATTCCTAGCATTGATGAACAAATCTATTCACAGGGATCGTTTATGAAAATGAGAGTCTCTTTAACTACGACGCAGGAGAGTCCTGGGCGACGTACAACAACCAAACCTTCACGCCGATATACCTACCGCAACTCCTGAACGAGTCATCCAACGCAATGCTTGACAAAGCGAGAACGTTGTGTAATGTAAGGCTGTGTTATAGCTTTTAACTAGCAAGTGGGCCGCTAATCAGAAAGGTTCAACTAAATGCTACTAAACGATGGAAACACTAATATCAAAAAATTTCGCGAATGAGAAGTCTGGTTATTTTGAGATCCAAAAAGAGGTCACTTTTCAAAAGTTGTAAAAGCTATAATACCTAGGAAAAAACGGGTGATTTGGAAATTTTTTTCGAGTAATAGTATTGGGATGACTAAAAACAAGGTCTTTTCCGATCTCGCTCCCGAAATATCCGTTGGCCGTATTTTTCGTTTCTCTTTCGGCCAACCCTGCCGTTCAGTACGTCGAGGTCCAATTTTTGCAAGTGTTTTAACACTTTTTCTAGAAAAAGACGACAAATTCCGAAAAAAGGGGACATTTTGGGCGTCCTCCGAGGACACTTTCAATCTCTTGAAAAAAGAGGACATATGGTAACCAGTGTTGGGATGACTCGAGTCATGACTTGACTCGAGTCAGACTCGAGTCACCTTTTTCGTATGACTTGACTTGACTCGAGTCACTCTGCAAAAATGACTTGACTTGACTTGACTCGACGCTTCAAATATGCAGATTGACTCGTGACTCGAAGCAAAATTTACGAGTCAATTTCAAGTCATCAAGTAATCGATGTCGACTAGATCGCCGTATCTAGTATAAGTTCGGATTGTAGACACATCACTCAATGATTGTGCGTTTTACCAAGTCTCCATTGTTACATCACTAATGAATTGATCGTTAACGCAGTGATCGCAGGTTATAGCTTACGTTTTCGTAAACTTGCACACCTCAACCAACACTCTTGCGTGCTTTAAATCGAACGAATATCGTCGATACATTTATAATTGTATATCATGGATAATTGGATATATATGTGGGTAGGGTATTGTTCCATATCATTTTATTGAACTTTCTGACGCTTCATATATTATCCTATATTTTGGCTGATAATTATAGACCAGGGGTGGGCAGAGCTGCTTCACGCGCGAGCCGCATCGCAAAAATCGTTGCCTTAAAAGAGTCACAACTAAAAACTTATATATACTAATTTATTTAAATAGCTGGTTCGTGGTACAGAACTTGAATATAGCTTTCAATCCAATATCCATTGTATAATAATATTTATTAACTCGAAGACTTTTCGGGTGCCTCTTTTCAAGAGTTAACGGCACACTAAAGGGATTTAAACAGATTTAAAAGCAAAACCAAAAGGGCAAAGTATGACGCAACAATCAAAATCACAAACCATGAAATTCGCATTGTACCAATGGCAACAATAACAAACTATGAAGTATACAGACATACGGTACTATAGTAGCAACGCAATTCGTAAATAAACAGTTACACACACGAAACACATGAACTAATGGGAAATTTGTAGGTTATAGAGAAAATCTTTTTGTCTACATAAAATAGGTTTGTTCAACTGAATAATAGTAGACTCCAGCACTTTTAGATGAAACAAAGACCTACCACGCGCAATGACAGTGAACATATTGTCATCATAGTGCTGTGCACAGGCGAAGTTTTCACTCAAATGCTGACCGATTGACGAAGCATATGCTTGGTAATCGTCATAGCAGTCTGTTTTGGCAGCCAATTTAC
>ATSW01011900.1:0-11181 GCA_000444245.1 Botryllus schlosseri
GGATCCAAGACTGAGACAGGGTGTGGATACGCTTATCATATTCCAAATATTACTACGTCTGCAAATTCATTGCCGCCCTATTTTTCAATATTCTCAGCCGAACTAATCGCTATTTCAGATTCCCTATCTTGGGTGCTGAATAATATCCACAGTAGAGTGGCAATATTCAGTGATTGCTTGAGCGCATTAACGTGTATAGCAAATTTCAATTTCGCAGCTCCTCTCCTCATTACCAGAGTCGAGAAGATACACCAATTGAAACAACGCGAGGTCACAGTATCACTTGTGTGGATTCCAGCACACTGTGGTATTCAGCACAATGAAATCGCCGACCAATTCGCAAGAAGCGCTACAGCATCAGAAACACCGCCCCGTCAACAATTGGACTTCGTATCCGTAGGGGATGCATACTCGCTCCTTTGGAACTCGTGCAGAAACAACTGGGATCAACTGTACAGGACAAGCGACGCCGGAAGTCAGTACAAGCTCATCAAAGACACGATTTACAAGAGGTTACCAAGTTTAGCACCGAGAAAAGAGCAAATCATTCTGTTTCGGTTGAGATCAGGCCATTGTCGGCTCAACTACCACCTGCATAAGATTGGATGCAATGATTGTCCTCTATGTGAACAATGTTCGTTGCCCGAAACCGTCGATCATTATCTAATGAACTGTTTGAAGTATGTACGGCAACGTGCGAATCTGAAACGCTATATTAATAATGACAGTCTTTTTAATACAGTAGACCTATTAACTAGTGAATGCATGTTGGATCATGTCATTCAATATGTCATGGAAACAAGGCGTTTTATTTAAATGTTTATATCTCTGAATTCGTAGTGGTTATGTCTCCGAATTGGATGTGTGTCTACAGATCACTCAAATATGCCTGTGTATGCCTCTGTCGACGATTTATTTTTTCATCATTCTAATATTTCTTGGATCAAAAGTTCGTGCATTTCTCATATGCATGCTATGGTGTGACGCAAAAGGCTTTAATGTGAAAAGCGTCACTATCTTTTCATCGTTTTTATCAATAATAATAATAATAACTTACTTACTAACACGCGGTGAGGTTCATGGCTGGTGTGGCAATGACTCCCACACGTGAGGTAGGCTACCTGATAAAGATACACAAATATGTGAATAATAGCAGTAGCTAGCTACATACTAGAGATTACAGACCAGTGTTGGGATGACTTGAGTCAGACTCGAGTCACCTTTTTCGTATGACTTGACTTGACTCGAGTCACTTCGCTAAAATGACTTGACTTGACTCGGCGTATCAGAAATGTGGATTGACTCGTGACTCGGAGCAAAATTCACGAGTCAATTTCAAGTCATCAAGTAAAAATCACCAAACTTTTGTGTAACCCACGAGAGCGACCGATCATTGAATGATCGTTCGTTTTACTGATCCCCCAATATTCTCTCACAAAGATATTGACCACAAACGAAGTGATCGAAGCTACAGCTTACGTTGTCATAAACTAGTAGTAAAGTAATTTAATAGCAAAATATGTATTTGTGTTCTCTGTTCTTACCTTAACCTCTTGTTTTAGTGAAATTGTAATCGACTATAGTTTATATACTCCTCAACCATTGGCGCAGACTCGAATTGTATCATATCAATATGTATAAATGGGTACTGTATTGCATCTTCTCAATTCGTTTCCCGATTCTATATCTTGGCTGGTAACTATAAAATCAGGCTATGAAATTACATACGTATAGTTCAACAGTTCTACGTTTATGTGAGCGATACAGCCCCTTGATGCATGTATATTCAACTCTATATTCGTTCATCGGTTCAGAATCAATGACCAATCAATCTGTTATTCAGAGACCTAGCGAAATGCAATGACGTAATCATGCTTCATACTTCTAAAAGGCAACTGGACTTGAATTTTGACTTGAATCGTGACATGACTTGACTTGACTTGACTCGACTTGACTCCAAAAATCGACCGACTTGACTTGACTCGAGACCTTCGAAAATCGATTGACTTGACTTGACTCGAGTCAAAATGTGCAATGACTCGAAATGACTCGTGACACGAAGGTAGTGACTTGATCCCAACACTGACTCGTTGTGCTCGATACAACAACCGGATCAGAGAAGAACATCAATACTTTTGCTGTCAACTCACACGCGTACGCCGTATACGTGCAAGTTTTGTCAATACAGCGAATTGATGGAGCGTGCCATCGATCCCAGCTGACCCAGCAGAATTTCCCAGGTTCGAACGGCAAATGCGTGCGGTAAATAGCATATCATTACAGCTACCGGCGTGATTACGCTTGACCAGACGTGAACAGTGTTGCCAATTTAGCTATTTTCGCGCTAGATCTAGCGATTTTTCATCCGGTTTAGCGCCAAAAAATATGGATCTAGCGCCTAGCGATAAATCTAGCGATTTTTGTAAAAGTATTTAGCGATTATTTAGCGCTTTTTTACCGAAAATAACCACTAAAGATCTGTTCTGGCTGACGACTGCATTGGCTATACCAGTCACCAGAGTGCGGACTCCGATGATATATAATTATAGATTACTACCTACCGATAGGTGGTAGTAGATACGCAACTCCTGGCGGTTAGGCATGGGCAAACAGTGTCTCTTCTTGCTGAGTAATTTAAAAGTAGCATAGTTGGCAGTGCTACATCTGGCGACCTGAACGCTGAAATTTAATATACTTGGCCATGATCGAAAGATAGTGTCGCAGTGATTTCGAAAATACAAAATAAAATCTCGTCCGTACAATGGAGCCATGCACCCCGAAACAGCCCTCAAAGTCTGAAAACCGACATTATTGCTCCAGCAATGGCACCGCCGCAACACAATGAACATAACAATGAACAATTTCGTCCATCGATTGTTCTTATCAATGCCGATTTCCAGACTTTGGGGACTGTTTTGAGGTCGCTCCATTGTCTGGTCATTCGTTTAAGACCAGATTAATAACATTTCATACCCCGGGTTGGTCCTCGGATTATTTTCTTAAGGTCTCTACTTATAGTGGCTAGGCGCTTACCATACGTCCTCTTTTAAGAGGATTTGTCCTCTTTTTTGACTTTTTTGAAAGTGTCCTCGGAGGACGCCCTCTTGTCCTCTTTTTTGAGATTTTGTCCTCTTTTTTGAAAATTTTGGTCAGATTTAGAGCAAATTGCGAGTGATATGTCGCAAATTAGCGCAGAAGTGAAGCTCCGGCGGGTATTTCGGAGTGAAAAACGGTGAATTTAGCTGTGAGCGAAAAGATGACCTTTTTTTTTATAGTCAGCCGATCACAAAGTGGGAAAATTTCACCGGTTTTTGAGAATTCTACTCCGGTTTCGCAAGTTGCAAATTTCTGAAAAAGTGTCCTCTTTTTAGATTTCCAAAATATGGTAAACCTAATAGTGGCAAACAAACCCGTTTCAATGTCGTGCTGTGTCGGGTCAAGTCGCATGTCGTGTTCAAGTAGGCCAACTTCAAGACAGTTTAGAGAAGAAGTCAAGCGCATAACCACGGTACATCGCATCACGTATTCACAGACGCATCGAGTAAGGCACGCTGATATAGTGAGCGGTTATGCCTGCAAACCTGGTCAGTGTTCACGTATAGCGATCGTTGCGCAAAGCGATCTGCTTTATCGAAATGCACTGCCGTTTTGTCCCGCTTAGATATGACTATTACGTTTCATGAACTAGAAATATGATAAGTGACTTTGGCCCCAGACGAGTAAAATATAGCTTAGAAGAATATATCGATATAATGGTTCAATTTTACACCTTTAGCAATTAATGCAGATTTAGCGCTATTTTTTAGCGCTTTTTTTGCAATATTTAGCGCCATCTAGCGATTTTTGACACCAGTTTTAGCGATTTTCTTCCATCCGGAGTTGGCAACACTGGACGTGAAGCAGTAAAAGAACCCATCATACATACATTGTTTGGTTGGGACTGTCTGTCCTTATGAAGACGATAGAACGCAGTAAAGGTATGGAACAGCAACAGTTGTTGCCTGCACCAATTACTAGGTACGTAATACCGGGGGAACACGTTGATGCGGTCCAAATTGAGAATCAGCTATTTATTTAATTACTTATTATATTCATAATGTTACGTGTCAGACAACCACTACCAATCCCCATCGTACTATAGATTATTAACCTACGGATAGATACGAATTGTTTTTTTTTTAAATAATGGTAAATCCACTTTATCGATTCATCTGGCCGGGCGCGCGCTGACGATCCACTTAAAACACGCACCGGTATATCACATACGGATCCGAAGGAACAAATACTAATCAATCCATTGTTGTTCGCGGGAAAATATAAAAATTACTAATAAATACACAGGTTTCGTGTCCTTGTTCAGAGGTCAAGCGAGGCAGATAAAATCAGGAGCCGAGTGGAGAAGTACAAGTAGAATTTCTAATCGATTCACAAGTTTTATGTCCGCCCAGAGTACAAAAGGTCAGTCGAGATATATTCTTAGTTTATTCTTCTTCTCTCTAGCGACAATTATTCCCCTTTTTGATTGCCGCACACAGGGTCATAAAAGTATTGCTGCAAAATTGAGAATGACGTATTTCTTTCATTGTTTATTATACTGATAATTGTTTGTTTATTATAAATCGTGTTCGGGCGCGTCGTGCACATTACTCATATTATTTTTCTTCTAAATCAATACTAGCCAGCTTTTAGGATTACCGGACCACGACCTAACATCGACCTCGCCCTTCGTCACATGCCACCTCATTTTGTTGATTGCGTCTTATATTCTCTGCATTACTTTTTCATTCAGTGTGCGTGCATGCCTCTTCTTTACTTTGCCTAGGCTAAGGTGGGTGTCTGATCTTGAAGGCTACTCCAAGTTGTTTCGCCACCTTCCTATCTTTTCATTGTATCGCAGTCTTGTGATGTTTTGAAACGATGAAAATATTATTAAACCTGATTGATTGATGTGCAGTCATTTCCTCTGGACAAGCAAGCGTGACGACGGGTGTTGCGTATCTATCGGTAGGTTAGTTATCTATAGTTTGACACCTCTGAAGTATAGGGATCGCCGACATGGTTATCCATAGGTCAGTGGTCGGGAACCTTTTTCGTCCAAAGAGCCATATTGGCCCAATTTCTTCCATTTTAACTCCCCAAGAGCCATACATGTCAATCAACTGTTACGTCACAATTGAAAATTTGTGACGTCATGGTAGCACTTATATAAACCCACAACATGGGATCCTTCGTGTGCGCCTCATTTTCTATGTAAAAGCTCGTACTGATCAAGCTGGTAACCTTATTCGAGCATGCAAAATTTGAGGTACGAGAACGTAGCTTCGTCGTGATGCTCCTTTTAAATGCGACAACCCGCATGATAACATGCGTAAGTGTCCAGCCAAACATGGTCACTACAGCAGTACATACCCAATGAAAGGCGTGATACATCAGTGACATGGGGTCAGGGGAGGCAAGCGAGGCAGTTCGTCACCTGTCGCCAGGATGAGTGAACGAAAATTGTGAAAATTTCAATTATTGGTATTTTTTATCGATGGTAATGATTGACTGAATTTTGAACATTGTCCTCTCAAAATTAGGCGATTTTCATATTTTTTATTCGGAAATACAGCCCGATGCGAGGGGTAAGCCACAGAAGGGCCAAACCGTGCCCTTGATATCGTCATTCATCGAAAATAACTTAGGGTTACCATACGTCGTCATTTAAGAGGATATGTCCTCTTTTTTGACTTTTTTGAAAGCGTCCTCAGAAGACGCTCAAATGTCCTCTTTTTTGAGATTTTGTCCTCGTTTTTTAGAATCTCGGTTAAATATATGGCAAAATCAGAGGTGGTCAGTAACGAAGTACTTCTACTTTTTTGAAGTACTCAAGTAGTTTTACTCTACTTCTGGTACTTACTCAAGTAGATCTGATTTTCTCTACTTTAACTTCTACTTCGTAATATTTTGTGATCTACTTACTTACTTTTCGCTATTTTCAGTTTGTCAAGTAGAAGTAGTTTAATCCTCCAATACGAAAGATAGCCTGAGGAATTTTGGGGCTGTTTTCACGGAGTATACCAACATTTAATATTCATAAAAGTCAAGTAAAGGCCAGAAATTTTGTTGCGCTTCGCCCACAATAGTTATGGAGTGACAAATATATGTTTTCACGAAAGTATCAGTCAATATAATTTAGGTACCGGAGTGCTTGATTCCGCTCACACCGCATTGTCGCCCATATCAAATATTTCATCACCGTAAATAAGATCCACCATAACGTTCGAAACTAGCGTTTCGCAATCTAGCAATTACCTATCATATCGTAATCTATAGCAGCCCATTACATGTCTAGCTAATTTGGAAAATCCAGCTTCTTTTACGTTACACCTGTTGTAGCAGATCACCTAGAACAGTGCTCTTCAGCCGGGGTTGTCGTACACCCTAGGGCAGAGGTCTCGTCAAACACGCGAGACCATTTTGTGTGACCCGCGACGGCATTTTGGATTTCGAAGTATTCGATAATATTTGACTCCAATTTTTTTTTTAATTTGAGAACTTAAAACTCACTCTAAAACTACTCCAGAAGCCTGAAACTACTCATCAAACTTCACTAATACATCACTTTCAAAAGTTACCACGCAGTGGAAGATCAACTATTACGTGACATTACTTGTTTATGATCGTAAAACATGACCCGTTGATGATTCGTGACTGAAAATTGTGATTTGGACTAGGGCGCGACCTTCTGTAGAATTACTCGTACTCGTCGCGTCAAACGTTAAATCAGAAAAGGACTTTTGTGACTTGTAACCACGCACGCAACAAACCATGGTGTCCTATATGATGTGGACACAAGCAAATCTCACGGTTCAGTGAAATTGATCTACGTCACACTTTCCATTAGGTCAAAGGCATTTTGACGGTAATTTTTTGATCGACTTGCCGAGCATGAAATTTGATAAAACGGGTATCAACCGAAAGCTACCGCGGTACTGATTGCGAAAATATAAAATTATTCTGCTCGTGGTCCTGGAACTCCCCAAAATAAGCTTCGAATGTTGCATTGTAAATGAGTTTGGCATTGTGACGCAGCGGGAGCAGGTGAGGACCACCGCAAGCTGCAAGCGCATTGGCCATTGTTACGCAAGCGATTGAGCATTCACACTCTCACTCTCGTGCGCATTTGCTCCTGAGCTGCTCAGACGGTATGGTTGCGTCACAATAACAAACTCACTTACAATGCAACATTCGAGGCTTATTTTGGGAAGTTCCAGGACCACGAGCAGAATAAAATCTATATTTTCGCAATCAGTACGGTGATAGCTTCCTATTGATCCCCGTTTTATCAAATTTAATGCTGGAAAAGCCGGTCGAAAATTACCGTCAAATTGCCTTTGACCAAACGAAAAGTGTGCCGTAGACCAATTTCAATGAGCCGTAAGATTTGCTTGTGTCCACACCATATAGGACACTATGAACAAACTATGAAACTGGCAGAGGTGGTCAAAGTAGTCAAGAAAGCTACTCAAGTAGAAGTAGAAGTAGCGATGAAAAAATCTACTTAAGTACGAGTAGAAGTACTTCCTCCATAAGCCACCTAAAACTACTTGAAGTAGAAGTAGAATTGACTGACTTTAAATCTACTCAAGTAAGTAAGTAGTTTTGAAAACAGTCTTAATAGAGGCATTACTACACTTGCTTTGATGCTCCAACATGTATGTTCTGCAGACAAAAGACCTGAAAGTAATTAGAACCCAAAGTATGATACTCCGAGTATCACAATAGGAATTGAAAGCAAAATATAAATACCACTTCTAAAAAGTGGAAAATATATTTCTTGTCTTCTGTCCATAAAGCTTCAAAGGGGATCTGCTAAAACGTTCCAAAAATCCGAATTTTCCAGATTAGCAGAACACGTTATGGGCTGCTAGATAACGATAGGATAGATAATTGCGAGATTGCGAAACGGTAGTTTCGAGCGTTATGGTGGGCCATGTTTGCTGTGATGAAATATTTGATATGAGCGACAATGCGGTGTGAGCGGAACCATAAGCAATCCGGTACCAAAATTATATTCACTGATACTTTCGTGAAAACATATTTGTCACGCCATAACTACTGTGCGCGAAGCGCAACAAAAATTTCTGGACTTCACTTGACTTTTATTAATATTAAATGTTGGTACTCCGTGAAAACAGACCCAAAATTCCTCAGGCTATCTCTCGTATTGGGGGATTAAACTACTTCTACTTGACAAACTGAAAATAGCGAAAAGTAAGTAAGTAGATCACAAAATAATACGAAGTAGAAGTAGAAGTAGAGAAAATCAGATCTACTTGGGTAAGTACCAGAAGTAGAGGAAACTAATTGAGTACTTCAAAAAAGTAGAAGTACTTCGTTACTGACCACCTCTGGAAACTGGTATGAGAAATGGTAAAATATCAAAAAGTCGTAGCTTGCGTTGGGTTGCTTATTGAGATATCTAAGCAGGTAGGTATGGAAACCGCCATTGGCATTATGTTACCCCTTTGATGTATAGTTGGATACATCCTGTGTCATCTTGGGTATCTTTATATATGTCATTATTGCCAGTTTAATGTGGCGAGTATTAACTAATAGTCATAGCCTACGCTTTAGAGCTGTAACACCTATGGATTCTTCGGCGATTGCACATTTCTATTGCCATGGCACAGCATCCATTATGCTCAAGTTGTTATTGACCTGTTCCAACATTCGAAGGTAAAGTCAATCGCTGATTCTATTTGACTTCGGTAATGACATGATCAATATAGCCTAGTTATCAGGAGTAGGCCTATGCTCGAAACCCGGTAACAAGGCATACTATGAAATACATTGAATTCCCCTATTGTTGGTGCTGCGGCCCGCGGCGCCATCAAAAAGTAGGAATTGGCCCGCGAGCACATTTGAGTTTGAGACCTCTGCCCTAGGGTGTACCAGAATTTGCAAACGGTGTACCACTTGGATGGGGTGTACAGGGGTGTACCAGATCCGAATTACAATGAGCCGATGGCTAGCTATCACAAATGCAGGTTTATGGGTCAGTACAGGTTGACTCAAATGTAATACTGTACACCGTTTTATTGTGATGTCATAAGCAAATATTTCTCCTATTCATTTAGCCGTTGGCAATAGACCAATGGTTCGTTTGGTGTTGGAAAGTATGCAGTTAACAAACATGTGTTCAGCTAGTCATTTGTCTTTTAGTGATTTTTGAGGAAACCGCCGCGATAGCTCAGACTTCTTGAATCGGCACTTCCTACCTGACGTTCATAAATACCGCAATGCACAGTGACGTAGCCGGCCAGGGTCGAAACAGCTTCCATGTTGAAATCGAAAACTTTTTTTTTAAATGCCGATTTTATGTCCAATATTTCGCCATACATTTGCAATTTAGTATTTTGTTATTAGTGATGCAAATTAGTGACAATAGACTGTGTATAGCGGCATACGATCTGAGTTTACTGACATCTCTTGCAGCCCAAGAGCTACTATCGACTGTTGTGTGGTGTGGGGAAGGCCTGATACGCAGTAGGCTGGTGCGCCTGCTATCATCGCTGATCTGAATTATCGCTTCTGCAGCAGTAACTTTACCTACTCTCTCCACAATACTGTTACATTTAGGTTGATTATCGTTCGTAATGCCATGCTGTTTTTGGGCTGACACGAAATAAATTCCAACTTGCGTGGCGGGCGGCTTAACTGGCTGCGAATAGACTCTGTGACCAAATACTATTTTATCCAAATCCAAATTCTTTGACGGCAATAACTCCGCTTCTACTGGTTGGAATTGAAACAAATTTGAAGAACATCGTTTTTATAGACAACCTAATACTTTTATAAGTGAACAGAAAAATTTCAAATTTTTCGTTATTTATTTTATATAATAAATAGAAACTTTCTTCTCCCGTAGCAATGCGGCTACTGGTTGGAATTGAACCAAATTTGGAGTGTAGGCTTAAGTTAGGTAACCTAACAATTTTATCAAGTAGCCAGTACGATTTGAGAAAAAAGTCATTTTTGAAGACACCTAATGTTTTGAGCAAACGTTAAAAGGGTGTACCACGTCGAAAAAGGTTGAAGAGCACTGCTATAGATAACTAACCTATGGGTAGATTAGTAATCTATATAGACCAGGAATGGCCAACATTTTCGGCTAAAGGGGCACATGCAATTGACGAACGAGTGCGCGGTCCACTAGCCGCGCCAAGCGGGTAAAATTTTCAAAGTTTATAAATAAACTAGGTCAATATTATTATTACTTCAGTATAATGCGGGTCTACTGTATACCGCCCGCTAGGCTCAGTTTGCAAGGACACGACTATTCGACGTCTGGCCACATCGATATCGAAGGTTTCCAATAATATGCGACAATCATTTTGTGCCTACATTTCACCGTCGACGATCTTTATGCGAGCGAAAACCCGAAAAGACGTTCTCCCGTAATTAAGAATACAGCTACGTTTTTTTCTCATTTTCAGTAGGGGGTAGGCTACGAAGCAAGAAATCGTGTGACAATTAAACACGCGAAGCGTGAAGAAAAATTTCACTACTATTTTAGTTTATTGTAATGTACGACGATACTGAAAACGTGACTGGACCCTGGATCTGCCAATGCGTCGGAATTGATATTTTAGAATTAAACATCTCAAGTGTCGCATCCAGACTTGTAATTTTTTGTTGGCATTGCAAGTTCACAATCTGAGCAATTCATTTTCGATAATATAATAGGTAATTACCTCGCTGGCCACGCAAAACTCTCTTGCAGGCCACATTTGGCTCGCGGGTTGGCCACCCCTGATATAGACAGGCCCATTAGATAATTTCATTGCCGGAACCGGAGCTGGAGCCGGAGCAGTGGTAATAATGCGGCTCCGGAGCTGGAGCCGGAGCTAATGTATGATAGAAGAAAGCTTCGGAGCCGGAGCTGGAGCAGTTTAAATTTACGGCTGCTCCAAAGCCCTGTCTGTAAGACAGGAATTGAACATTTTCTTTCACAACCAACAATTATCTGGATTTAAGATAACTTAGCATAGGGCCGCACCTCTCATGTTCATTAGCACCGAATGTACCATAGTATAGTGTACCATAAGTACATTAATAACTGTTTTGAACAAAGTTTGTCGCCATTCGCAACAGATGTCACAGAAATTCGGCAAATCCAATCCAAATCCTAATCTT
>ATSW01011903.1:0-11052 GCA_000444245.1 Botryllus schlosseri
TAGAGCGCGATATAGCTTCCAAAAAGGGCAAACGAAGAAAGAATAACATCGAAGAAGACTGTGACATCGAGCACTATCATTATTGGTTTATTAGCAATTTTTATCAGTTCAATACACCACAAAAATGCGATACAATGAAAAGACAGGAAGACGTCGAAGCGACTTGGAGTAGTCTATGGAATCAGACACCCACTAGGTCGAGGTGGATGCCAGTTTAAGAGACTCCAACTGGTTTTTCGTTCGGCATTCCTCTATCTGTTAATTACATCGCATTGTGTGTCTTGTATATCGCTTTGTACATTGTGTGTGTGTCTTGGGCAGATGAAAATATAATCTGACTATTATTATTATATTATTGACTATGATGGTGTATAAAACTTTTCATCGGCCAACTTCCCAACAATAGTTATGCCTGCATTTGTAATTTGAAATTTTAGGGAATCAACTGTATTTCTTCCCACTATCCAAAACTGTCTTACAGTCTGTAGCCTCTTTATCACATAGAATGGTATCCGATGATCCCAGTATACTAAGTATATGCCAC
The DNA here is from genome assembly GCA_000444245.1 of Botryllus schlosseri. Classification (NCBI taxonomy): domain Eukaryota; kingdom Metazoa; phylum Chordata; class Ascidiacea; order Stolidobranchia; family Styelidae; genus Botryllus; species Botryllus schlosseri. The sequence continues at coordinate 545 of ATSW01011903.1, forward strand.
CAAAGTTTTGTTAAAATCCACTAACTCAAATAAGAAGTCGGATGAATCTACTTGGGTTCCATATGGGCTGATGGGAACTGTTAATCTGGAAAGGTTACACTTCTGCCCCAAACTAATCAATATCTATACTATTCAAGTCAATTTGACTCTGTTACACATAAAAAAAATTCTTTTCCAGGCAACGAGCCTACCATCGTTTCGATGAGCAGTGTTGACCAGATGCTTTTTTCACTTTACCGTATCACCCTCGTTGACGATTACGAGTACGATCAAATGCACACGTTCGACGTGGTGATGACGTATATTCTCGTCGGGACATTTCTGGGGATAAGCGCTATATTATGCATCAATCTCTTCATTGCATTGCTCTCCGATACCTTCCAAAGGTGAGTTGTAATGTTACAGCGTCTCCATTGTTTGATCTACTAAAAGTGCTTTCGTTATATGTGATATTGATGGGTTTTGTACGATAGTGTCTTTATATTATCTATTTTATTAACAGGGTTTATGACAACGCCCAGGCAAACGCGGTGATGCAACAAGCGATACTGATATTGAGTATAGAGGAAAATCTCAGCCAAAAGAGAAAGGATAGATTTCGACAGTATGACATTGATAATAATTTATTTGTGTAGGCTTACTTGAAAGGTTGAGTATAACGTGGCTGGAGATCGTTATAATCGAAATGCCTCGTGGCAGTAACAGATTGAGAGACGTTCTATTCACCTTTCTTCACTTTACCAGTAATGGTCTGCAAAGTGCTCACTTATCAAAACTGATGTGTGATTTAGATGAGTACTCAAATCGCGATTACCGAAAACAAGCGTGTGATACAATAAGTAGACACTACGTCCCCTGCACGAAAAATAATTTTGAATATCGAACTTTGACTATTTCACATCGGAAATGAGGAAGCACGTTGGTATTTTGACAACACAATTCAGGTTCATCATGAACAAGTGCAGTCCGAAAGAGGAATTCTACGATGACGACCTCACCACAAATCAAGATCAGGATTTGAAGAAAGCGACGATACAAGTACGAGATCAGATGGACGAGGTGCTCGAGTACATAAGGAAAGAGAACGAGGAGAGAGAGGCTCTGGTGAGGAGTGAATAAGTTTTATGCCGTTATTAACAAAAATACCTTACACTAGAGTAGTTAATATATATTAAAATAATATCAATGGTATTCCAGGAAAAACATGTCGAAGGAGGTTTCCATGGCTCTGAACGCGGTCTTTCATTGCGCAAAAGAAGCTATGTCGCGGTATAATGTTCTGCCGTGCGCTAGCCTGNAGTTAGATTACGATCAATCGTATCATAGCGCTTCTGAATGAATCGATCCAATATCTGTACATCATTGTGTGCGTTTGAGAAATTGAGTGCTCGTCAATGGATATTGATCAGCGGCAAAAGAAAATTACTTGTTTCAACAAAGTAGTGCTGATTAACAATGACTTGTGGTATTGCTGCTACCAAATGTATGAAAAAAACCTCGGTTATTGCCATCTTTTCGTTCTTTTCGTCTTTTTGTGACGCGCACAAACTTCTACGATTTCAGGTGTTGCAAGATATCAATGAACATATTTTTGTAAATTTCGACATCCTACCACAACATGATTCGAATCCCAATCCCTGAAGTCTATCAAATTCTTCTCCTTTCTAATCTGTTGACCGAACTATTATACGGGTGATTTTAAATAACAATAAAACATCAATCCGAGACCCATCTGAGTATCTGGTAGCTGTTTTCTTCTTCTCCTGAATTGATGATTGTTTTGAAACTACCTGATTATCTTGGTAAGTCGCTGATTCTTTCTCTTCGACACGCTCATTTTAACTTGATTTGTGCCGTATTTCATCATGTTCTCTGGTGCAGGAGGCAGATCAAGTCGATGGGAGATTCGGACACAAATCTTCACATACGAGCAAAGGTACTGCATATTTCTATGCCATCCATTTATGAGTCGATATGTTGTTTTGTTGAATTCGCAATTGTTTGAAAACACTTGTAAACACTTTTGTGCTTATGTACTGTTGTGGCATTGGATAACGGATGACCAGATTAAATTCAGTATTGGAAATGATCTATAGATGTTTTCATATTAAGTCCTTCTTCCGGGTACTGGCAAACTTTCATGTATTTCATGTATCTATTATTATTTAATTTGTATCGTAAAATCCCTGTGTTATGAAACTCACTTGTTTCAAGTGTTTGATATATATTGGTGATGGTTTAGTATCTCAACGCTAGAGGCTTCGCGCAGCAACTACTCAACATACCATACCTTAATTGCCAAGCTGGGTGCAAGATGCGGGCTGGATATTCCTTTGAATTTCACTGTTATTCTTTGTGCACATCCAACTGCATCAAGCTGTGGTCAGCCGAAAAAGAAACTCACTGTAATTTTGCTGTATTCTTGTATATTACAAATCCTTTACGCCACAGTAGTAATCGGGGAATCGTCTCAATCAAATCTTATTTGCAGAATTAAGGATGCCGGGTGCTTATGCCAGGATCACTCATGATACGCTCGCAGCAATTAACAGGAATCAGGTACCACTGTGCTATCATACTTTTTAGAAACGAATTAAAAAGCAACATGTGCTATAAATGTGTTTACGCTTGCACTATATTTGCCCTGGCGGGCTGAAATGGAATTTTGAGGATGCTTCATCGTGAATTTGTATAAAATTTAACATGCCAATTTGTCCTATTCACTGTTTATCATGCATTGCGGCACGGATTTCACAAGTTTGAGTTTATCTGGAACGAACGAACCAAATTCTTCCCAAATTTCGACTCGCCTTGAAGTTTAGCAATATGAAGATGTCGTGTGATGATAATTTTACAGAAAGCGAATGATGGCACCATGAAAAAGATGCAGCGAGATTTGAGAGAAATCAGACAGCTTCTCTCTCAATTGACACCCCATGGAGGTGTTCGGGTTGCTAGAAAGCAGCAAAGGTATTTTCACTGGCTTATTCATGTTACCAGTGCCTAGTAATCTATGTTTTTCCTCTTCAGTTCCAACCTTGAAGTCCAGCAGCACCTTCCCCCTATTTCTGATTATCACCAGCAAAGTCCTGACTCAAGGAGTGATTCGTAAGTTATATTGCAGTAGTAGACAAATTTCTTATGGTCAACTGAGGTTTGTAATGTACCATACCGCCGTGATGCTAAACAGTATAATTGAAGGACGTGATATGTTCAGTAGGGGTGTTCAAAAATGACGTTATTCTCAAATTGTACTGGCTACTTGATAAAATTGTTAGGTTACCTAATTTAAACCTACACACCACATTTGGTTCAAATTCAGCCAGTAGCCGCATTACTACAGGAGAAGAAAGTTTCTATTTATTATCTAAAAATAAATAAATAAAGATTGCTAAATTTTCTGCGCACCCCATGAAAATGTTGTCTACAGAAACGATGTTCACCAAATTTGTTTCAATTCCAACTAGTGGAAGCGGAGTTATTACCATTGAAAAATTTGGATTATCAATTAAATTGTATTTACGGTGGCCAATTATTTAATAATTCATTATACATGTTCCACCGTAAATACTATTTTATTCGAATCCAAATTTTTCGATGGCAATAACTCTGCTTCCACTTCTTGGAATTGAGCCAAATTTGGTGAACATTGTTTCTATAGACAACCTAACACTTTCGTGGGGTGAACAGAAAATTTTGAAATTGGGGCGGTTGACATGTCTACAGCCCTAACTATTTGCTTAACTGAACATCGTATAGCCACTGATGCACTGCTGAAGATTGATAGTATTTAAAGATAAACATGACTATCACAGATTCTTTATATTGTTGGCTCTAGCTGAGTAGTTTTGTGATAACATTGCACCACTCTTCGGAGTGAAATTGTCACAAGAAAAGCATGAAATAGCCCGTGTATCACAGTGACTGAATATATTTTCAAAGACTGTACCAATTTGTAGTGTCATTATTCATTTTGTGATAAGCCAGAAAAACAGGCAGGCCTACTTCTTGCAACTTCGAAATCAATCAACTCCGATTTACTGCTGAAAGTATCCTACCTCTTGACCGAATCTCCTTTCTAAAAATACTTACTTGAGCAGATTTCAGGCCTGTGATTTTATTGAAGTGAAAGGGCTTGAAATTTGACTATTGATGTTCGGGTTGCGGACGAGTAACAAAATAAAGTGAAACTGCAAAGACTAATTCCACTGTCACTATGTGATTTCACGTTAATTACTTAACTCCAACTGCTTGTTCTCACTGTTGTTGGGTAGAAGTTGATAGGCTGTTAGGCTGTACTGCATTCCACCACTGGTACTGACAGCATACGCTGCCTCTTTTTCCGTGTATTGATTCCTTTTAAACCTGCTGCCGAGTATCAAAATCCATTTCCAAAACTAAGGAGACATCCGGACATCAACCAGTTGATGAGGCATTCGTCAGCCGGACGGGAAGCCTCAAAAGCCCAGGATTCTCGCCCCTCCAAAAAAGCATCGAAAAAACGGTACTTTCAAGAATCTAACTTTGTGATATACCGATATTCGTAATAGACTCCTATATTCAGATTCACACCATCCGATGCAGAAATGATGATCTTGCCGGGTACGTCCATCGTCCCTCAGTCAGGTACCCAAGATGATAACTTCATAGATCAGCCCGGACTTCCCAGCACGCCGTTTCCCTCTGTTAGTTTACAAGACTCGGATATGGGATCATCCAATGTTTAAGTTAAAATTTCAATGATCAAGTGATTGTTGATTGTTAGCAGACAACGGTCTGATTCTTAAAATGAATTGGCCGAAATTATGCCTTTTTCAATGTTTTACTCCTTTTTAATCATGTCAGTATGCTTTTTAGGAAGAGTACTGCTACTTTATATGCATTTGCTATTGCTGTTATGATGTAAGGCGTAAGCGTTCCTTGCATCTTCGCGAGTCTTTGTAAAGTCCATGAGGGTTCAGTTGCGCTGGTGTCTTTGGGATTTCCCGTACTACTCACTGTGTTCAAGTTCTTATTGCTTACCCAATCTAGAGTAATGCAAATTGAGATACCGCAAATGACATTTGCAATTTCATTTTCACTTGAAACTACTCTTCCAAGGTTTGGTTTTCATTTGCTTCAAATTTTTTGATATTTTTTTCTTTCAAACTACAGTCAATCCAGTTTTGCTTCAGGTTCTTAATCAGGCGACTTCTGATTTACTTTATCAGCTAAAATTTGGTGTTATATAGCATTTCGCCTGGAAATTCCCGTCCAATTTGAATATTTTATCCATCTTAGTCCAGCCTAAGTAGGCCTGTAACTCTCTATTTTCAAATCAAATATATGTAATATATACTTTCCATACATCCCACTGTAGAAGACCATCATTCTACCAAATTGTTTAAAATGTTACGAGATTTATAGTGTCTGCTTTCTTATATATTTGTATAAAGAGATTGCATATAGTAAACTTGAGTAATACCTCAAGGTATGGATGAAATTAATGCTTGAGTACCTCGTTGAAATAAAGTTGATTTTGTTAACATGTGAGTTTGGAGACGCCGGCTGATGCACTGTCCAAGACATCAATGTTTAGTCGCAGACGTAGTCTGGACATTGAGGATATTCAAGTAGAAGTAATGCTGCTGATTTCTTCCCAGTGGGGATATCTAGACTCTAGTTTCAGTTCTGTTTCAGAATATCAATTAATATCATTAGATCTGAACACCTCAATATTGTAGATACAAGATACAATCAAAAGATAGTTGAGGTCTCGAAACGACTTGGAGTAATCACTGAAATCAGACACCCATCTAGGCATAAAGACAAGGCATGCACACCGAATGAAAAGTAGAGTCATAGAATATAACTTAGATAGGACAAGCGATAAAAATGCAGGGACATGTGTCCAAAGGCAAAGCCTACATATCCTCCATCGTGATACGGTTATCTCCAACACAGACTAGTATTTATTCACTAGACCAGGGACAGGCAGCTTCTCCGGCCGGCGGGCCGGATTACAGAATATATACATAAATCGCGTATTTATCCACCAAACATGGGACAACATCGTGTTTAAACTTTAAAGCATAGAGACCAAAAACAGTATTTAATTTATTTATTGTCAGTAGTTGTTGGAGTCAATCAGACATCTGTGGTCGGTCAAAGTTGTCGAAGAGTTCTTTGAACTCAGGCTGCATATCGTATGTAGAAACCCTTTGTAAAAACTGCACGTGAACGTCAGTTATATTGGAACACAGCCTTGTCTCGTCAATGCTCATGGTCGACAATGTATATGTGAACCCGAACAGGACAAGTAGTCTCACTCTCATATCCATCTTTCTCAGGTTGGCAAATTCGGATTCATTTTATGACGCGTAAAATTTGTCAATACTTTCAGAATTGAATTTCACTTTCAGGGTAGAAACTCTCTGTGGGCCGGTCAAAATCCCTTCGCGCACTGGATCCCTTGTAAAGGCTATGATCTGTCCAGACACTTACTTTCTACTCGACTAATTGTAAAAAGCAAGTACTTTGGATGCGTTGAAGATCTGAGGATGGATTCTTCAATCCAGCATGGCCACATCATGCATATAAAATACCGCACCACGGCACAATGCCCCATAGTGTTTGGTGATGTGCATAACTAATCACCAGAAATACTATTAAATTGTGAAGATATATAACCGCTGTCTACTCCATGTCGAGCAAAAAGGGCTTGCGCCGTGCGTGGCGCGTGTGTGGTCTTTGTGGCTGCACGCGTGGAATCGCTATCAAGAGATTCCGAAAGCATCATTTTTGTGATTTACTGGCTGTCGGTCGTCGTTTGCGCTGACGCCTACAATATAATCTTATTCCTTTGCCTCAATATTTGTGGGTTGACACGAGGAGATACCAATCATGATGGAAAGCCAAATATTTCTTCCGAAGAGCACAAAAACAGATGATTTTGACCGGCTATATAGGTTCCGCTCCGTTGCAGCGAGAGAAATCAGCTGTGGTTATTGATGCGTCGATTCGTAAACAATATCAAGTCTCAGCATATTCTTGGCGATTCGCGAAGACACCTTTCACAATCGGCTTGTAGCGAATATGTCCGCTGTTTGAGTTGCAGTCAGCGAACACATCATAATTTAAAGCCAAACGTATATAATGACATCAGACAATCGCAATTCGATACATGATATCAATTGTGTGCTTTGCTTGTTGACTCGATGCAATCAGTAGTAAACCCGGTGTACGACTCCTAACAACATTTTGCCACGTTTACGAACGCTGTGTGTATCGGATACGTTATCGTGGACTTTGCTCACTTGCGGGCATTGATTCCACTGGCATCTATATAAAACTATCTCGCGCCGATAAAAACGATTTATTGGCGACACTTCAAGTCGCTATGGTAGCTACCGATGAATATGATTTCTTTAGCATTACAGGGAACTTTAGACAGGTGAGGCTTATGTGTACAACCGAAATGCGAACAAGATTGCTGATTGTATTATTCGATGTTCAATTGTTCAGTGTGCACTTACTACTGTGCTGGGCATAACTGTACTCGTATTCTGCCCTGGAGACATGCATAGGCATTACGCATCGATAGATATTGTCTTTATTTCTGACGGATAAGTTTATCATCAGAGTCAACGCACTTCAGCTGGGTATTATGTTTGCCATTACGACAATATATATAATCCCTATAATATATATAACCACCATATATAGCCAATATGCTCATTGCTCATGCTCTGAGAAGGTACGCATATACATTATTTGCTGGTACAGCAAGCTGTTGCCTCCAACAAAGGAACATTGTGATTCATCACTTTCGAGAACATTTTTGATATCAAAACATTTTCGCTACTGTAATTTTTGTGACTTTGGTGTTTTCATTGATAGTTTAATAGCTAAAGTTTGGACAAGCGGTATGGCAGCTAACAAGAGCGTCGCTTTTCGTGCGCTGTGGATCGCATTTGTCGTATTTGCCGGTAAGTTTACCCAATTTCTGATCCCGGAGCAAAATATTCGAAACTTTGAGAGAACACTTCCAATTCGTACGCTATTCAAGGCATATATAGTATTAGTTCTTCCAAATCTAATTTTCTCAAATAGTTCGTCATCCATTCATCGACCGACAGTGACGATGAAGCCGGTTCAATTCAAACAATTCGAATCTGGGCCTTCATTTCTCTCTCGCTCCCGGTTATTGTGCAATCCTCTGTTTTCAAAGCGAAAAAGTACTTGCTTCGTAGATTGGACTTTGCTCGGCTTAACGAGAGCGGCAGTCAGTATTGCAAAAGTAGCGGCCGATCAAGCTCTACGCTCACAACATTCGCGACGATCAGATATCTCTTCTCCGCCTCTGTTATGTTGTTGAGTTTGCAGTAATTGGTAAACAACACGATGTAGTTTTACGAGGATATATACGTGGCTGTGCGAAAGGCTCTGTAAGGAGCTGCCGTTTCGATCATATATGAAGTGTTGCTTAGTATCGAGGAAGTTAAAGTAAAGATATTGATGGAATCAGTGTAGTGAAATATATAATCGGTTAGAGCTAAACTTGTTTTGACAATTTTGAGCAAAAACAAAGAGATTCGTGAGGAGCTTCAGAAGTCGCTTACCGAGGCCTACAACCTGTNTCTTATACACATNGCGAATGTGTTACATATTTGTAATTCTATTGAATATACTTGGGTGGGTTTGAAATGTCAACGTGATTCAGCGCGTTTGGCATACGAGTTATTCTGAGTTAATCAAATAAATGGCCTACGCAACCGTAGTAGAGTAGCTTTTTGTGCTTTTCGTTTGCTTTCACCAATTTCATTCATAGCGGTACTATGCTAATAAAAGGTGATAAGAAATTCCTTCAAGTTTGACCTGCCCTGGTTGGTGACGGAGCGATGCTAAACAATGGGTAGTTGCGCAAGGCTGAAACATGTGACTTGAAACTGCTACGTTTATTTTTTGGCATAATATCTATTCCCAAGCTTATCTAGTCGCCCTTAATCGCTTATAACGCATTCCACGCTTATTGCTGAAATTCTAGATTTTCGCATAACGTATAATCGCGACTATGAGGCCCTTACGAACCCTACCTTACATGTTTATGATCTGCGCGACTTGCTTTCATTCGTGCTGTTGTTTTGCTGTGCGTGGCTTCGCACAAGCAGCTTCAGCGGGTGTATCGGGACAGTCCTTGGATCCGACGAAAGTATACCAATACAGCTACGCACAGCNGTAAGTGNACACTGAACGAAGCCGACGTGCCGACGGATGCTAAAGTTCACACGCGCCACTCGGACGTCGGTAAGTATTATCGCCTGTGCCACGCAACCTGGTACGTTTCTTAATTCTCAATGCGTGTCTTTGTGTTGCAAAGTCACTAATCTATTTTGCAAATAGCAGTTTTGACAATTACTCCTGACGAGTGTCACCGAAAATACTCGGGTTTAGTTCAATATGTATATATGATTCAATTGCATACTGAAGTCCTTTACCCCCAAGAGTGTCTTTAAATCTATAACTTTAACTTCCCAACTGAACGTGTTTATTGGCAATGAGGTTGTGCTTTATCGAATGAGTTCAGCCAATGTTTGAGCCTCGATCGTGAAATCGCGGCCTGAGCAATACGCTACCGTACATGAAAGTTCTTATGCTGATGTATTTATTCATTATCTTGAAAGGTGTTCGAGTTAACGCCGTGGTCGACCTTATAGTAAGATGGACGGATCCGAACAACAAATATGACCAAATTGTTGAAATGAAGGTGAGTCCAACATTGCATTGGTTTGTATCAGCCCACATATCTTCCTAGTTAAGAGGCATCATAGACGTATTTTGATTTGGCTATGTAATGTAAGTCTCTAAGACAGCGGTTCTCAACCGGGGGTCCGCGGACCCCTGGGGGTCCGCGAAGCAATTTCAGGGGGTCCGCGAGACCTCTAAAGTTTTAGAATGGTTGATAACCTAATTTTTATTCTATTTTTTAATTTGAGAAAGCATGAAGCAGTTTCGCACCACAACTGCTGAAACCTCATGACTCATATCATCAAAATGTTGTTTTGTTGGGGTTTGTGGAAAAAATAAAAATATGGAGATAGTAACGTCAATCAGGGTGACTTCGTAATGTCTGCGGAACCTTTTCGATATGAAGTTGGCAGTCGTTTGAACAGTCGTTTGAAATAAAAATTTCCGAAGTATTTCCATAATTTGTCGCAATGCAGGGAACAGCTTCTTGGAGGTACAGAACTTTAATATACAATTGAATAGCATATTCATATTGATATGGACCCGAATACTTTCGGCTGACACTAGTCATAAATCGGACAATGATATACCTGCTCTTAAAGCTCGGCAATCAGATTTTGAGCATTCTTATTGGGGATTCCCTATCGACAAGGCTGATTTTTTGATGAACAAGGAGTGTTTCGTTGCTATCAAAGCATTACACTCCAACCCAGAAATTCATATCACAAGTTATATTGGTATGCAGCCTTGTCTTGTTAATGTTCAATTGTTCATGGTCGAAA
>ATSW01011906.1:0-18128 GCA_000444245.1 Botryllus schlosseri
AAGTAGTTTCCCTCTACTTCGGGTACTTACTCAAGTAGATCTGATTTTCTCTACTTCTACTTCGTAATAATTTGTGATCTACTTACTTACTTTTCGCTATTTTCAGTTTGTAAAGTAGAAGTAGTTTTATCCCCCAATAAAAAAGATAGCCCGAGGAATTTCGGGGATGTTTTCACGGAGTACAAACATTTAATATTCGTAAAAGTCTAGTAAACACAGAACCTTTGTTGCGCTTCGGCACAGTAGTTATGAAGTGTCAAATATGTTTTCACAAAAGTATGAAATATGAAATAAATTTCCACGTTTTAGAAGTGGTATTTGTATTTCTCTTTCAATCCCCAGTATCATACTTTTGAGTTCTAATTAGTTTCAGTTCTTTTGTCTGGAGAACATACATGTTGAAGTATAAAAGCAATTGTAGTAATGCCTTTAATTTCCGGAAATAAAGCTGCACAAGGCATTTTTACGATCCACCATATTTACTATTAATGTTCACTAATCTAGGGTTGCCATACGTCCCGGAATTTCCCGGACATGTCCGGAATTTCACTGCTCAAACTAGCGTCGGGGAGGAATTTCTAAAATATGCCAAATGTCCGGAATTTTGAAGGCTCATAATTTTTTCGTAAATAAATATAAAAACATTATTTTTGGGAATATTTATGCTGATGCATCACATTTTTCTTCGCGCTGCTCGTGATTTACTATCACATTTATTGATTTTATTGTGAAGACTACCACCCTCGCAAAAACTGCAATAAATATAAATAAAAACAACCTTCATTTACTGGAATTAGCCTAATGTAATCGTAATTATAGGAGAACGGTATATTCCTAGATATCGCTAAGGCCGTTTAAATGCTTTATTCGAAGATTGTGGTTCGTTCCAAACGTGGGGTCGTTTGCCTTTGTTCTGGGGTTCACGAATATGTTGAACGTAATCAGCTTCCAAAATAGCCCGTGAGCAATGTTCCCTCTAATCTTCGACGAGTGCACACATAGGGTTCCCATATTTTGGAATCGGGAAAGGAGGGCACTTATTTTCAAACACAGAACACCAGTGGGAAATCCTGAAAAGGTGGTAAATTTCTTCCACTTCGTAGTCGGTTGACTGAAAAAATAAAAAAAATAGGTCATCTTTTTCGGTCGGCGCCCAAAATACAGTTTTCTCCTTTCCCATTGTCGGGTGGTTGACTAAAAAAAGGTCAACTTTCGCTCAGCTCCCGAAATACCCGCCAAAATCTCAAAAAGGAGGACATTTAGGCGTCCTCGAAGGACATTTTGAACAACCCGAAAAAGGAGCACAAATCCTCCGAAAGGAGGACGTATGGTAACCTTATGCACACACCCACCAACTTTTGCGCAGGCCCTAGGACCGCTAACTCTGATCATGTGGGCGGAGAGTAGTAACTATCTAGTAATATATGGAAGAACCAATATTATTGATAGAATTCATTCAAAAAATTTAACGACCAGATGCATATAGAAACCAAATTCATATAGCAAGTCCCTCCAGAAGTTGCATCGATTACACGATTGTTGACTCAAAATCATTGTATATGTGGGCGGGAACGGGCTGCACATGTGCTTTCGGTCCCGGTTACACAACACACAACCACATACTCCTGAACCGCATCGTGACCACCTCTGCTCTATGAGCAAGGCTTTGCTAGCGTGACGTCATAGCTTATTTTGAAATCCACCAGTGGGCGCTACAGAGTGCCCGGAATTTGAGTCACAGAAATATGGTAACCCTACACTATAATCGCGCAAAATATTTACACCGTATCCAATACAACTTCTCCGTATTGCTTTTCGACTAAACTACGGGCCTTATAATAGAATATGGGGGTGAGCGCCATACCATGACATTTTATAAAACGGGTTGTTCGAGTAAACAGAGTATTGGTATCGCATTTCCATATCAATACTATCATTTTCATCGCATGATGCGGACGAATGCTTATGCTGTCGAAAATTGGATACCTCCTGGTATGCATCAATATGAATCAAGCTCTGCATCTTTCGCATAGCTTAATTTACAGCTTTTGACAGTCCATGCGAACGAATTACGTTCGTTTTCACAACTACGTACTTACTTGAGTAGATTTAAAGTCAGTCAATTCTACTTCTACTTCAAGTAGTTTTAGGTTGCTTATAAAATAAGTACGTATACTTGTACTTGAGTAGATTTTTTCGTCTCCACTTCTACTTCTACTTGAGTAGCTTTCTTGACTACTTTGACCACCTCTGCGAAATTCCATGCCGGTGATGTCATACTTTGTGATACGATTGTTGATTTAGAATGTTCTTTCCAATTTTCTACCAAATGTTGACGATTACCCCTGATGAGTGTCAGCCGAAAATATTCCGGTTCATTTCAGTATGAATATAATATTCAATTGTATTCTAGCAAAAATATATCTTCGATACAGGGAAACGATCACATACGGCGCGACAGTTCAATTAACCAGCCAACGAAATACAACTACAGAACAGTTGGATTCCAAACTAGTTCGCAAAAAACATGGCTCTTCAGAACATTAGGGTTACCATATTTTCAGATCTGAAAAAGAGTAAACTTTTAAAAAATCTGAAAGCTAAAGTACCGAAAAAAAACTGGTGATATTGAAAACTTTCTGACCAATTAGTACTATGTTGACTAAAAAAAGGTCATCACTTTGACTCGATTCCCACATTACCAGCTTTTTTACGTTATTTTTGTGGTGTTGACTAAAAAGATATCATCTTTACAATCTCTACTCCCGAAATACCTGCCGTGCCGTATTTTTCATTGTTTGTTTTGTCAACTATGTGGCGTTTGCAGCGTCGGAGTCGAGTTTTTGATCGTATTTTATTACTTTTTCAAGAAAAAGGACAAATTCCCAAAAATGAAGACATTTAGGCATCTTCCGAGGACACTTTCAATTTATTGCAAAAAATAGGACAAATCCTCTTAAAAGAGGACATATGGTAACCCTACAGAACATGATATAATGCAATTTTCGATGTTCTTTTTCATATATATGTGGCCATGACCAGACTAAGGGTAACCCTGATTTACAAACGTAATCGATTACGACAATTACAGCATTTGCAAGTATCGTAATCCATTATTTCACATTCATAATAACAATCGATTTCGTTGTAAAAGAACGATTCCTTTTCACGTGTATAATGACTATGATAAACTGAACATTCGTGAACAATAGTGAGTTATATCGGGTGATTAATAGCTGCGTGTGGTATGCCTGGATAGTCCATGTAGTAGTAGTATGATTAAAAGAACCACATCCATGCCGTAATTGTCATGTCTTCATCACAAAACGAACACCACTACGTCGCAGGAGGGGAATGACAATCATCATTTGGCCGATAGTTACAAGTAGTAGCGTGATTATTGGTGTTAATGGTCACTGAGACTAGTACAGAGCATGAATCTATAGCCAAAAGGAGTTTGAACTTAGAACGTTGGTGCTTGGCGATGAGTATATTGTACAATGTACAGAGTACACCGGAAAAAGAATGGAAATTTTGTGCTCGTCAAATAAAATATGACAATTTCGACATGGCAGCGTCAAAAATCAACGGCTGCTGATATAAATATAACCGGACGTGAGTCGTAATATTTGTATTAAGTGAATTCTAGACTAAGCATGTACTAAGCAGTATTGCGTATGCTGAACTACGATCTGCATTATAATTCATTATGGCAGAATTTTATGCCCAATTTATCATACTCTCATATGACACTACTTGAAACGGTTTTACAACATATTAGCATGGGTACAGTTGATAGAATGAAAATCGTTGGGGGCGGGAAATCGTCAGCTATAAATGGAGTGCAATGGATATGTTGTGACGTAACAAGCAAATTAAGTTTGTTAACTTATGATGCCTTCTCATCGCACCCTTTATATTGTTTTCCAATATATGTTCAAGGCTCAAGTTCTAAGAAGCAGATTAAATGTAACCGTGATTACTTGGCCAGGAAGTCGTAATCTACTACTTCAAGATTTTGATGTAATCGTAATCGCGTAATAGGCCTACAGAAGTAGGCTAATTACCCACGACTAAAGAATGTGTAAAAGAAAACATGTTTTAAACAAGGGCCATGTTTTAATAGGGCTGGGCACAATATGATTCGAGTACTCGAATCTGAATCAAGTATTAATTTTGATGATTCGAGTCGAGTATAGTATAGTAACAGTCGATTTTTTTTTTGACTACTGAAATTATACACTCCTCGCAATTGAAAGTTAATTTACTATAACGAGAATTATAGTTTTGATACTATATTCCACCGAGGAAGCCTTGAAACCTTGATTGGCCGTGTCGTATCATAGGAGACATAGTACAAGCAACGACCGTTGCTGGAAAAACATTTCCGAAGTCATGATCCTCCCACTCCCACAACATTGTCACAAATTGCAATGAAATCGGTATGGTCGAAGAAATACCAAAGTATCTTTAATGTGACGGATAACAGGCATTATGTTCTTTGTGGTNGCATAAAAGGTACATATTTGAACCTTGANATAGTACATTCTGTTGTGACGTCATCATGAGTCATACTCGAATANTCGACTNNAAGCGTAGTACGGGATTCAGAATCGAATCACTCAGGTATAGCCTACTNGAATTTCCCCATGCAGTCCTAGTTCTAANCATNTGTTTTTGNATTNTCGTTTNAAGCANAACATCAGGCATGACACATGAGATGAATTAAAACACTGTTTTGGNAGTAATGATGTNGAGGTGCTGTCGTGATAACGTGGACACNGTGAATATACTGTAAAATGTTTNCATTGATACTATAGCAAATTATCTAATATANCTCACAGTACAGTTCTCTTAATTAACGTCGAGGTCGTCTAGATTTTCCAGGTTATTTAGTAACAAGCTAAGTACATCTAACATGAGATAAGGACTATATAAATACGAATTGTTTGACGGGTGCCAATAAATGTACTGTGACGGACAACACAAAAGCTGCAATGAGTGAGGAGTCCGTAAATCTTATCTGGCATATTGCTCACGAAGTGGCATGTCGACATGAGACTGTTATANTACACTGAGGAGTTTGAACGAGCCTGGACAGCTCAGTGCAGAAGCTAGGCTCTGAATGAGATACAAATGATCGATTCCATAGAGTTAGAATTCGGTGGTGTATGAAAGCAAGATTAGCGATGCAAGACGACAACAAAGTTANATGGCTTAAAAGTTTATTGCTGGTCACCATAATCTCCANGTGGGTGAGTATATTTTTTTGNCGAATCATTCTGNATTGATTGAAATGAGTAGGCCTATAGCTGGANCCAAATGCCGTCAACAAGTTAATAATTTCGGCCTAAAGAATAATACTTTTCGATCGACAAGTTGATGTGGTATATTATNTCTGTAAGCCGGANGTCTGCGGCAAGGTTTGGTTATTTGGAAATGCTAATGAATGTGATTGTTGATTTCTACAATAATAANTATAAATGTATATATCAGTTGTAATAGGGTTACCATACGTCCTNTTTTNAGANGATTAGCCTCTTTTTTGAAAGTGTCCTCGGAGGACGCCCAAATGTCNTCTTTTTNGAGANTTTTGGTTAAATATATGGCAAAATCGACTTAGATACNGTAAATCAGCAGTGACGTNACGCTCCGCCGGGTATTTNGGGAGCTGGGCCGGAAAGTTGACTTTTTTTTAGTCAAACCGACCACGATGCGNGAAAAATTTACCATTTTNTNAGGATTTTCCTCCGGTTTTGCAAGTCTGAAATTTTGAAAAAGTATCCTCTTTTCAAATTTCCAAAATATGGTAACCCTACCTTTGTTCCCATCAATGGTTTAGTAAAGTAGCCACGGCGTCTGTGCCAGGCGCCCCGGGATAGCATGAGGAATAAACTCAGGGGGTGCTGACTGCTGATATCGTTGTGATTCCATCCGCAGCCCGTATAGACGTGTGAGAACGAGGATAGACATTTTAGGGATTTGGTCGGTCAACTTTTACCTATACGGTATACACGGTACGGGAAAACACAGGTATCAAGTATAAATGGAAGCATCTGCATGTAGTCATTCAATGCTAATCGGCTTATCGGTCGCCTGTATCAACACAACTGAAATCGACAAACATCGCACCATACTCACTGTGGGGAGTCATTATCGGTAACGCAGGTTATCTCTGACCAAATTACTTTGAAATGCAAAGACACTTACATGCCCATAAGCAAACACTGTTATCTAAATTCACTCACGTTCAATGACCTTTTGCTGATCATTAATTGTAAGATATGCATCTTACTGGTCGAGAATTTTTCGGATTTCGATATAAGGCACACAAGTCATCACGAAAGAATTTGCTTCCAACTTCTCCTTCCTTCCTAATCGCTTGTTATTGTTGCGAACATACACGTCTTGCGGTCATAAGTGCCTGCGTTATGCTGGACTCCTGTTTTTCGAGATTTCAGATGACTAATTGGCATACGTGGTCACTGGTCACTGGTCAAACTAGCCCGCGTTATACTCAGGTTTAGACTTTTTAGTCCACTGGTCCGAAGCAGAGAATATAATTCGTATAGCTAGGAAATTAACGCCAGAGAGCGCCACTTAGTTATATAGCCTTCTGTATACGCTTGACATTATTTTACATTTCAGGTAACTTCATTAACAATGATTGGGATCGCTTGCTGGATCCGAGACAACCTGAGCTCCATAATCGTCGTAGCTGACGGAACTGACGTTGGAAACTTTTACATTCAGTCCTTCTTTCCGATTGTGTTCCCAGTACTGATAACAGCGTCTTGCCTCATGCTTGTTATCGGATGTGTGGGATGCTGTGGAACTTGCTCTGACAACAGAACGCTACTGGGATGGGTATGTTGGCCTATACTCTGCAATGACACGGTTTACGAGGATTCCCGACCTTCATAGTGTGTGCGAGTCAACGATCCTGTGCCAATAGCGTCATGACTAGGGCTGGGCAAAATCGAGTACCTGAGTGATTCGATTCTGAACCATTACTCCGTATTATGCTTCGAGTCGAGTCGAGTATTCGAGTATCATTCATTATGACGTCAAAAATGAATGGAAGAAGTCAAATTTCGAATATGTACCTTTCTTACCAGCCCGAAAGAATTTATTGCCTGCATTATCCATCACATTAAAGACACTCTGGTATTTGTTCGACCATACCGATTTCACTGCACTTTGCGACATTGTGAGATGGTCAGGATTTCGGAAATGGGTTATTTCAAGTCATGCTAGTAGCTTTGTACTATATGTTCCGTATGCTGCGATGCGGCCATTTGAGGTTTCAAGGCTTGCACATTGGAAAATAGTACCTAAACTATAATTCTCGTCGATAAATAACTTTCAGTGGCGAGGAGCGTATAATTTCAGTACTCGAGAAAATCGTCTTTTACTATACTCGACTCGAATCATTGAAATTATTACTCGATTCAGAATCGAGTTCTCGAATCATTATGCCCAGCCCTAGTCATGACCATAACAGAGCCGTATCCATAACAGTAGGCCCTACTTTTCTGAAATTTACCTTGCGGTTCGCATGCACCGTACAGTACATATACCGTAGGCATGTCTGGCTTGGCCCAGACCCTATAATGACTCACTTGATAATGACGCAAACACTAACCCTTGAATAAAATTTTAGTTTTTCGTGTCACTGCTGGTGACCTTCTGCATTGAAATAAGCGCTGGAATAGCGGGGAAGTGGGATTGGAGTAACAACTCGAACAGGCGCGATGTGGACATGATGAATGAGAAAATGAAATCGACGGAATGGCAGCAAAGGGATTGGTTGAATCAAGCGTGGAAAGAGATACAAACGAAGGTAGACTAATTCTATTAGTGGAGATTCCTCTCTTACACATTTCAAGCTAAAATCAACTATGCGGCTCATATACAGTTCAACTGTTGCGGCATAAAGTGGTCGGAAGATTGGGGAAGTTACGGGAAACTCTCGAGTAGATGCTCGGACGGCGAGCAACACGAACTTTTGCAATGCGGCGAAGCGTTGATTATTTTCCTTACGAAGACAACAATTCTACGTGTTGTACCGTTTCTAGCGTCCATCTTAGGACTTCTACAAGTATGTATGCTACGTAGCTTGAATATATATTAATGTACATTGCACAATGCACTTGCACAAGCACATACTAAATACACGCATCGGGTGGAGCCGTGATGACCGCACGCGCGGGCTCAGTTTTCACATATAATTATTCAGAAGTGGTCAAGTTGGCGTAACATCTTAATTTCTACTCAAGCGCAGGAAGTATTTTAGGCCTAGTTTTGCCTTAACACTAAAAACATGTTAAGAGTTAAGTAGAAGTCAAAGAATAGTCTAAAACCATAGCCATTTGAGTAAGTATAGAGCAAGTAGGCAGAACCATACTTGAGTACTCCACAAAAGTAGAAGTACTTCGTTACTGACAACCTCTGGAAATCTCTCACCATAGATTGCTTACTCGACGCCTTGCGTATCATCGGTGCCTTGTTTAGATAGCGGTTTCCAGCGGCTATTATGCGTTCATCACAAGTAGGCCTAATTGATGAAATATATGTTTGTCAACGCTTAATTAAACTATCCCTACGCGTTCATTGTTTGAAAAATTACCATATTAAATCGATGCATTTCAATCAGCCTATTTGTGGTTTCATTGAACCGGTACAATGTACAATCCAAACATCATTGGATGGCGATTTGTTACGTTTGCATCGAAGCGCTCCTTAGCCTGCTGCATTTTTCAAAGACTACAAAATCCACTCAATCACTCACCTCTAAGTTATGAATTACTATTTCCAGGTTACAGCCTTGATCGTCACTGCGAAATTGTGGATATTAGCAAGTGTAGATGAGCGCATGAAGTTACCTAACACGACCTACGTCACGACTCCTGAACAGCCTAACTCGCAAACCGCAATACAGCTCCAACCATTGCTGAAGACCGTTTCGGCGCCAACGTCGCGACATTCCACGCTAACAGCGCATTCATCCCGAGAGGAATTGAAGTTGAAATCTTCAAATTTTCCCCAAAATAGCCAACTTTACAACGAAAATTGCGCGCAATGCATTATGAAATGGTACGAAGAGACCAAACTCATGACGTCTTCCCGACTTGAAGCCGAGTATAGGCAATATCAAGCGCAACATAGCCGGTTACGGCGAGATAGGACGCGTCGTAGTGACGAACTGTTGCAGAGTAGATCGTCAAGAGAGATACACAGACAGCAGAGACCTAAATATAGCAATCAACACTTGGTTAAAAGCGCGAGTTACGGAAGCCCAACAGACTGGAGAACACCTAGCCTCCGTTCGGTTTCAAAAAGCTCGCGAGAATGTCACAGTGCTTCTTTGCCTAGAAGAAAACATCCTTACGTGCGGCAGCATCGTCGCTTCGATTACTCCCGAAACTTTATTCAGCGGCTATCGACCATCCGAGCGTCCGGGGTGGCTGTGGAGAGCGATAGCTCATCAGAGCTCGACGAATCTCCCCGGGAAGAATTGGGCGATAGCCGTTGTTACAACACAGAAGCTGGATCTTCCTCTTCCGGCGACAGAGAGCCTTATTTTCACTATGTGAGAGATCGGCATATAAGCGAGCCTGGAAATGCAGTCGGGTACGTATTCGAAGTTCGGCAACAAAAAGCGTCCGACTACACAACTTTATGACAACGGAACATCAAAAAATAAACCGTTCCACTGCTGCAACGTCATTCGCACAGAGACAAGTACAGAGTTATTGGAACAAATGAGAACTCTTGATGGGATTCCGTCAAGTAGGCCTATGTGAATGTAAGACGTTCGGGACAGCTCAACTGAAGGCGGAATTCGCTCCACTGCCATGGCATGATCTAACCAAGTTATACCCTGGATTCCTGGATTGTGATTTTTTTGGTGACTTTGTATTACCGAACGAGCTAACATTCCGTCTTAATAGAAATATTCCCACTCTGGAACTATACAATACAGAGACAATATTGAAGAGCGTACATGATTTGATTGCCGTTCCCCATCCATTGCAACGTTCGTCGTTTCGATTTATGTATCGATTTGACAATGAATTGCAACTTCACAAGTTATAATCATGGGTCGGATTCAGCCGGTTGTCACCGGTTCTATAAACCTCACGAAATTTAATGCGATTGGAGAGAATCGATTGGTATTACTGGTTACTTTCAACCACACTTTGTAACAGAACCGGTCGAATAATTTGATTTTTGCGATAGAACCGTCTGACAAAAGCATTCGAATCTGACCACTGGATATAACGATGATGAGTCAGCATTGAATTGAGATTTTGATATCGGGATAAATTAACTTCATCACGCAGATTGTAGAATGCGATTTGAAAACGCAGGGACGTTTTGTCGACAGCTCCGACCAGACTGCGTCGATAAACATCTCTCCTAGAGTAGACTATTACATTTTGAAGGAACTTCAGTGACGAAGCGATATGATTTATAGTTCGAAATTGGCTATACGACGCCGTACGAATATCGCCACGTAGATAATTATTATCACAACTTTATCTACTTATGACGACGCTGTGCGTACGAGGCTGATAAGGATCTCCGAGTGACGTACGCTAAGTAAGATATGAGTGCAGTTGATCCCAATTATCTGTAATACGCTTTTAGAAGGCAGTTTATATCAGATGCTTCAAACAGGACAAAATAGCACTCGAGACGTTCGCTTTCTCTATAGAACGTGAATTTGGGATGCTCCGTCAACGGCATGCGTGTTAACTGTTCAGTGTTCAGTGTTCATGTTCATGAGCGACAAAGAATAAATCAAATCAGATAGCAATCCACTTCTACCGACCGATTCGACAGACCAGTAACTGGGTATCGTGTTCTACCTCTTCAAGAAAAACGAAGATATGGAAAAAGCGCGGCCGGTGTTATCAATCAATTAATCAGTTTTATTAATATTTTCATCATTTCAAAACATCGCAAGACTTGCGATACAACGAAAAGTTGGAAGGTGTCGAAACAACTTGGAGTAGCCTTCAAGATCAGACATCCACCTTAGCCTAGGCGAAGTAAAGAAGAGGCATGCACAATGCACATTGCACACTGAATAAAAAGTAATGCAGGGAATATAAGACGCAAGCGACAAAATGAGGTGGCATGTGGCGGAGGGCGAGGTCGATGTTAGGTCGTGGTCCGGTAATCCTGAAGGCTGACTGGTATTCATTTAGTAGAAGGGTTATTCCACGTTATCAAGCCGGAAGTCAGTTCACTCACCGAGCTCTATGACATCACTTTCATTAATCTTATAATCTTATTTCATCGAAAAACGGCTTCAAACTTGATAAATTTTCATAACATACGATCTATGACGTCACCTAACTTAATCAATCAGGTTTATTGATATTTTCATTGTTTCAAAACATCACAAGACTACGATACCATGAAAAGATAGAAAGGTGTCGAAACAACTTGGAGTAGCCTTTAAGATCAGACACCCACCTTAGCCCAGGCGAAGTAAATAAGAGGCAACCTCCCCAAGAGTCGTCCCTAAGAACCCGATTTCTTCCCATTGACAGGCTCCATTCCTGACTCGACATAAACTTATAGACGTTACAGTGTCATCCGCACTTATGTCATTCGTCAGTACGAACAACCCTGTATTTCTTCCCAGTACTCGAGGGTACAGGCTCCCTCGCTTTACAAAATTTTCTCCTTTAGCAGTAAATAGGTAACCTACTTCTGAAATTGCAGGGCGCATCTTCTCGACTAACCAAGCCATGTTGACTAACGGCACTACTGATGTATTCGAGCAATTTTCGAAAATATATATATTCAGCTACCGTCATATAGGGGCTATCTCACCCAGGTGTTTCAATCTAACTTATTAACGTGTTGTAAAGACATTCCGAAACTATAACTCATGCTTTACAGCAGTGAATCCCAACTGCGGCTCCGAGATAGCCTTCCTTCGGCACTGATAGACCTCTAAATATACCACAAAAATATAATAGACGACCATTGTTGTTTGCTTCTATGAATAGTTATAGACAGTCAATTTCTGTATATGACTGCTACAAAGGTCAACTTTTCGGCTCGTTGTCGAATTTTACACTTTTGCAACTAAATGTCCGTGGGTTGACTAAAAAAAAAGTCATTTTTCCGACTTGACTCCAATATAGCCGTTTTAACGCGTCATCGCCACAGGGTTGTAATGACTCGACTCGAGTCAGACTCGAGTCACGATTTTCAGATGACTCGATTCGACTCGAGTCGTTTTCTCAAAATACGGAAATGACTCGACTCGAGTCAATCTGTGTTTTGACTCGACTTGGACTCGAGTCATTGCGCATGACTCGAAATAAGTCATTGACTCGAGATTCAGACGGCCAAGACCGACATTTCATTGTAATTTCGAAGCCAACACACTATTGGGATTTCGTTTGTTGGTACTGGTGCTTGAAAATGCGACCAGAAACTGCTAAAAGTGAGGAAAATTGATATATTGTAAATGCGAACCATTCAATATCACCAAACAGAGTTAAAAAAGTGGGTTTAGGAAGACTTTAACTGGAAACTGAGCAGTCAACACAATGACTTGGACT
The DNA here is from genome assembly GCA_000444245.1 of Botryllus schlosseri. Taxonomy (NCBI): domain Eukaryota; kingdom Metazoa; phylum Chordata; class Ascidiacea; order Stolidobranchia; family Styelidae; genus Botryllus; species Botryllus schlosseri. The sequence goes on from ATSW01011906.1 coordinate 12,591, forward strand.
CGGACTCGAGTCATAATACCATGACTCGGACTCGATCCTCTGTTCACTGACTTGGACTTGACTCGGTGGGAATTGAAAATGACTTGACTTGTGACTCGGAGCCTAGTGACTTGGTTACAACCCTGCATCGTCCCCCTCGTCATATTTGTCCCCCCCCTAGGCCGCCAAAACGCCCACTGGAGGGCGATATCGCCCACGTTGGGAACCACTGGTCTAAAGTCTGCCTGCCAAGGCCGCTTCTGAAAACCGGGAGAGAATTATTACAGACTAGCGTCAAACGCATGGATGAATACCAGTCTCCAATCTTGAGAGTTCTGCTGGTCAATAGGCCTCTTTATATATCGTCTTTGTGTGGAGAAAATTTCAACACAATTTCACTAACATCAAAATAACGGCTCATAGTCTAGTATAATTTGGAATAAGACCAATATTACTCAGCGTATATTCCCCGCAGAGTTATGCATCGAGTGCTGGAATGTATGAAGAAGACTGAAGAGCTATCATATAACGACATAATAGTATGCTGTAGCGATGATATGCATTTTCAGTTTATTTCAATGTATAGCACTCGCCAATTTGCGTATATCAATGCAAAAATAACATATTTAGAATCTACAAAAGTCTATGCGCACTGTGCAGTGCATGCTTTTGAATTAGCTGGATGGTGAGATCCTGAGGTAGGCTTGCTACTTTCAAATTTTCGTTATAAGCAGCCACTTGAGTGTTTTCATGCGACTCCAAACGAACTCTGAAGTTTGAAATGCGGCCCCGACATCCAAAAAGGTTGGGAACCACTGCTTTCTACAATCCGAATTTTAAAAGGTAAATATATTTGCCTAACATACTGTTAATTAGAAGTGGAGGGAGTCTAAAAACATAGCTACTTCAGCGTAAGCTGGCAAAGCCTATTTGAGTACTCAGTAAAAGCAGACTCGCATCGTTACTGGTAATGACCACCTCCGACCCTACAGCAATACTTCGCGCATCAAAGCATAGATGTGGACTGTGCTAGAAGTCGGCATATACGGAATCTTATTCGAGAATATCGGCCTGGTGTAGTCAAAAACATTATGGATGCTAAAGAACAGTAATTCCACACACGCATGGCCATCGGATAACTCATCAGCAAGCGAACCAGGGCTCGAAAAGTACACATTTTATTGGTGTGAATGACACGATCATGCAAACGGCATATCTATATATCATAATCATATATCCAACCGCGACAGGCTATTGCACCGCGAAAAAAGAACATGAAATACTGCGTCAATCAAAAAGCTATATAAAGTGAGGCGTTGCAGGAAAATTTTAAGAATAAAAATACTGTATCTCTCTCTCTCGTACAAAGAAGCGAATCGGACACGAGTTATAAATTAACTGAAAACGGGCTTGTTGCGGCGCTCTACTCCGGAAGCTCGTCGCGGAGTTGCATGTGCCCAAGGTCTTTCAGTTTCTCCAAGACCTGCAATCAAGTACGGCGCTTTAACGATAAGGCAAGTGAGAAACTAGTTTCAGAGAATGTGAAATATGGCGGGATCGCCCGCTAAGTTGAACAGGAACACATAATTCGAGGCGCTGTAAAACGTTTGAACCGAAACCTATATTTCCCGCACTACGTTAGATATGACTTGACGGATCCCTTCTACCAACACAGCAAAGCGTTGGGTGGGGCGTAAAAAACCACGGATTATGTGTTTGATTTACAACGACGCACAGACATGACAAGCTTCGATATCTTGCGGTTGCGCAAGTTTTTCGACGATACAAAATTCCAGTGATGGCGAATCCTTAATACAGCCAAATACTCCAATACTAAATATGCTATCCAGTCTTTGAATTATCTAGTTTCGAATTAGGAATTTAATTCAATTTCCAGGTTTTTGCGAATTCCCTAATTCTACTTCTAATCTAATTTGGAAAAAATGTGTAGCTTGGTTTTCCAACTCTTGATTTTATCTGAGTCTTGAGCGCCCGAATATAATAGAAGCGTTGAATGTCGTTATACCACTGATTTTAGAAACGAGATAGGCCGATATCATACCGGCGGAAGTAGAACACCAGCCATTAAAACGACACCTACCTTCGACATAGTGGGCCGCTTCCGCTTGTTATAATTCAGCGCGTTCTCGGCCAGGTCGTAGTAGGCGCACACCACGTCCTGACGCCAGGCACCCGCCGTTTTGTCCACGTGGTTGAAAATCTCATCCGGGTCGTCCTCGCACTTTTCGACGATGAATGTGTCGAGGTCGCGCGGGTCCCGGTCCGCGTCGAAAACGGGCAGGCCGGTTAGCAACTCCAGCAAGACCTGCGGAAAAGAGGCGGTTGAGGGGTGTGTACGGGGCCGATACGATGTACGTACAATGGTACGCGTAGGTCCTAGAGCAGGGGTGGGCAAACTTTTGAGCTCGCGGGCCGCATTCGACATCTGAATCCATTCGCGGGCCGCACTATATAAAATTGGGACTATACACCAAAACGCAGTATTGGTATTTGATTTTATCATATAGTGATGACATGGAGATAATATATATGCAACTTATTCAATGCAAACCAAACATTACTTTGATGATATCGGACAAGCGTGAGAAACAGTGGCGAGATTTCATAGGCTGGTCGACCTCAATAACCAATTTGTCGGTTGTCCCAATTCTTTGAACAGGATTGAAATCTGAATCTGTGAGCAGCGATCTGTTCATAGATTTACCAATTCGACTTTTGGTACAGTTCCAGGGCACACAATGCTGACAGCATCATAACCATGTTAGCTTTAAACACGCTTCTACTATGTGTAGACAAAATATAAATACCCTAATTGTACGTATACAGAGAACGAATCTACCTAAGACACGCGCGAATCATTATTATAAGCACACACCACTGAAATATTTAAAACTGAACTGGTCAATCTGAAATCACACTCGTGATCCGAATTATATCAATGTCATTGAAATTGAACATAAAAGTCGCGCGGAGCGCGAAAAAAATTTCAGTTGAGCCCAGCTTCGCGCCACCTTCAGATGCTTTCACGACCCCCAAGGCGGGTGCGCCCCTCCGTTTGACAACCACTGTCTTAGAATTATTATGGTGAAATATACTAAGAAAAAGGTTAATCAAGTCCCTGGATTAATTCGATTTTTGATACGCATTTTATCAATATTTTTGATAAGTTTCTTTAGACTCTCGCGGGCCGCACAGAACGGTGTCGAGGGCCGCATGCGGCCCGCGGGCCGTAGTTTGCCCACCCCTGTCCTAGAGTCATACATTTTCAAATTGTGCATTTGTATTATTGTTTTGCGACCAGCTGTGATCAAAGTAGTCAATGTTGGCATTCGAGTAGAGCCAGAAGCAGCGATTTTCAGAAAAGTAAGTATTCTGGGCCTAGTTTAACCTAAATTAGTTAAAATAATAACCATTCGAGTAATTAGTGCAAGGGGGTAAAGCCGAACTCGAATAATCACGGTCTGATTCGATCGAATCAGAAAATTACACAGATCTGGGATAGTCCACCCCGACACTTTTCGGGCAATAATCGCATAACGTCACGGTCGGGAGGCTTCCGCATAGGCTCAGTCGGGAGGCACAGTATCTCGACAATTATCATACCGTGCATAACATCGGCAGTTTTATCGCTTTTTTAGGTTATTTCCACTACATCACCTGCTGCCGTGGAATTCCTGGCACAGCGGCAATCTACACACCGCTTGAGGTGTCATAACGACCGAGAGCTACCATCAAACCACAACGCAAATTACAGGACGAGCAATCTTCCAAATGCGTCCCCAGCACCGCAATATTCGCGCCATATTTGAAAGCGCTCGTGTGCGGATCGGTCAAGAAATTTCAAAACGAAGGCCATTCTGGTGCAAATTTCTCGTCACATGACCACTTGGAGAGCAGTGACGAATCATATTACAAGATCCCCAGTAGCTCACAGGAAAGATAAAGCTTGACATAAAACCGCCGTACACCCAAGGGGACGGCGACTTGACTATAGTCGCCAGCACGGATTAAAACATTCGTATTGTGTGGCGCACGCGTCAGCACGCGCAGTATGCAAATTGCAGAACGTAAAGGAATGTCAGCACTCAGCATACACAACCGTGGAAAATACCCGCGGTAACGAACCCAATCTGGTGAGAGTTATTGGGCTGCGACGGGCGCATTATAAAGATTATATCTACGCGTTGGGATTATACCGGGAAGTTAACTGTGAATGATCCTACGTACGCGTGACATTAACTCGTTATGATTTCAAAATCAAATGTCGTTGATTTACCGAACACGATCTGACATATCTATTTCGCCTGCTGACACATGCCAATCTATTTAGCTTTACTATTCTTCTGTTACTTTTCATTCATGTTCTAGGTTAGTGGTTCTCAAACCGTGGTACGCCAGACCTTTCAAGTGGCACGCGAAAAGTTCGACGTTCTGTTTATCTATTTAGTTTGTGATTCGCTTTCCTTTGCAGTAGATAAAACCATAGTAACAACTGCTGCAGTAGTAAAACAATATCAATGTGTTATTGCGTCACAGTAGATTCAAAGCAAAACCAAGCAACCGGTGAGATCGGTTAACGAGGGATAACAGACTCATCAGTTACGGAGCATGGATTTAACCATGTCCAAGAGAGTATAATCCAGAATACGCAAAGCATTGATGATGGTCCATTGCAATTTAATAAGAAAGTGAATGTTTGCTACAGTGTGCGTTGTGTCGAAACCCATTTAAACGCGGCCACGATGCCCAGCCTATTGAGACGACACCTTGATTCGAAACGCGCAGAAAAAAAAAAGAATCGAGATCATTGCCTCGGTGTCTCATTGCCTCGGTGTCTTCTGTTTGATTGAAAGACACCATCATATCTTTTCATTTTATCGCAATATGAATTGATGAAATTATTTTTTAACTGAGCTAATCTGAGTACGCTGCACGCTATGCGAATGATATATTTTCATTGATATTATGCTACGTAGTTCACAGGGTTTTTTCTCCGGTGTCAAAAATGTTAGAGAATATGTTTCAGAGCAAATCTTCAACTACTACACAATCCCGAGCCTTGAAGTCGCATGTCGCAAACCTTCAACGCGTCATACTCGAGCGTTCACTTTATCAATGGACGGAATGTTTCACATGCATCGCAATATCTTTGCCACTAGCAATTTAAATGAGGTTCTCATTAAAGTGGTCAATTACGTGTATGCAAACGCGCAGGCCAGACAAAATATTGCGTGACCGCCGACTAAACTGCGCAACACGAGTCTGTGGTTAATTTCAGAGATGCTACTCCTGTTTTTTTTCTATACAGATATGGTTTTTCGGCCAGCGCTTAGGCTTCTGGGCTTTCTCCCAGACATAGACAGTGCATAGAAAATCCCAGAATTATGAATGAAAAACTCAAATAACTTCGCTTCTACGGGTTGGAATTGCGTTAAATTTGTTTTGCGTCGTTTTTGTAGACAGCCAAACAATTTTATGGGGTTGCCAGTAAAATTTCAATTTATTTTATTTTCAATTTTTATAACAAATTCAAAAAAT
>ATSW01011911.1:0-12621 GCA_000444245.1 Botryllus schlosseri
TCAAAAATATCGAACCAAATGTTTACAAAAGTCACAAAAAAGTTGTATTTATTGAAGGTGACAAGTTTTCACAAATGCATACCTTCACAACTTATTCCATTTTCACAAACACGATTTTGTTTTCAAATTAAACTATGCTGATTCACTTGGTAATAATAATAATGACTGTAAACATAATAAACACATAATTGTTTGAGTAGATTTACAGGAATTTGAGTCACAATTCTGTTCACAAAATATTAGGATTCAGTGCTGAAGCTAATATGTGTCAAGTTTTCAGAGTCGCAGGTACATTTTACCCACTCCATAACCCCGATGCGAGCATAGACACCGTACGTTTATGGTTCACCTGTTCGATAAGCTGAAATTGTCCTTCGTGTTCCTCCTGCAGGGCCTGCATCTGAGCCTCGTGCGCCTCTCTCATGCTCATGAGCGCCGAGCTGTGGTTGATANGCTCGGCGTTCAGCTTCTCTTCCAGCTCCTCCTGCATCAGGGCGAGTTCCGAGTCCTTCTCGTTCTTGGCGGACTGGATACCGAGTTCGTACTCCTTCTCGAGATCTTTCATTTTCGCGATGAGGTCCTCGGCCACCTTTTTGTATTGCTCCGTTTCGCTTTCGTGATCTCGGCGGAGTTTTTCCGTCTCCTCCAGGTGGTGCTGGTCCAATTCAGCGATGGCGGCCTGGTAGCATATAGCATATTAGGAAATTGTCGAATGGCAAGGTTGAAGGCTCCTTTACTAATTACAGAAATAAAACAACAAATTTTCATCAGTTTTACAAATTTAGAAAGCTTTCTGACTTGATAGANNTCATNGTCTACTTACGACTTATCCTACATCACAAAGCTACAAATGTTGCACCAAACTGTTTAAAGTAGTCTATGACCATTGACCAATAATATGAGCAAGCCAAGAAGAATTTTGAAATNAAATTTGACAGAATTCAAGCACAATNTATCGACAATACGCAGAATCTTGCAAACAAAAAAGTTGCTTTTCTTTCCCAAGAAACCCAATAGNAAAATATATAGATTTTAACAAGACTTTGCCTCNCAGAAACTTCAATATCAAGAATACAGCAGCATATTTCCCGTCGAATAAAAGTTCAAATTCTTTGTTTTGTATCGCACACTTTTGTCGNAAATACATTTTGGGCCGATTTAATTATTGAAAGTTCACCGATCAGNAAGTNNNNAGCTGAGAAAGATTGATCTTGAGTGAAAATAAAGAAATCATACCTGAAATTTCTCCATGTGATGTGCGATAAGAGCGGCTTTCAGCTCAGCCTGGGATTCTTCTTGTTCTACCTCAAGCTTCTGTAATTGACTTAAAAGACCCTCTCTNTCATCCCTGACCTCGACCAGTCTGACGGCAACTGCTTTAACCTGAGACAGGATGTATCTTAAATTGAGCCCCAAAACCACGATCAACAGAATTATGGTCGAGGAATTCCAAGTGATCGGAACAGTTGTTCGAAAATAATTAGCANTGATGTCATCAAAAATATGTCACAACAAAGACTTCATGTTGTTATAAATCCAGAATTCAAGCCAAAATGAACCTTCATAAGCATAGTTCATATAGGATCCAACACACAGTTGGAGAGTGGCCCATCAATTTAGACATTGAACTGTGGGTAAAAGTAGGGTGATATTGACGGGGTAGTTTCCTCTGGCACGATATCCTAATAGTGTAATGTTATCAATGGGAATGGGGTCAAATGGGGTCTACAGTAGTTCTGTAGCTATAGATAACTAACCTATGGATAGATGCACAACACGTGACTACACAGATGGACAACCAGATCAGGGGCATAGTTGAAAACACCGGGAGTNCCGCAATGGGTGATTGTTATGGTAATTGTAGTGACCTGACCGGATCATATATATATATATATATATTCTTGGAANCAGTGGNACAGTAGCTTTAGTTTAAGATCAGTTTTGGTAAATTTTGCAGACGGATCGCGAGCTATAAGATCACTATATTTATTTATGAATCTACAGGAAATTGCTAGCCGTTCTGATTGCGTAACCCTGAAGTCACATAACGTATCTATCCACCGGCTAGTTATCTATACTGTGATGCTCCGTTTCTTACAACTTTGCAATAGGTTATTACAAAAAGTACCTCTTCCCGATGTTCTTCGATAAGTTTTTCTTTTTCTTCTTGAAACTTTTGTTCAATATTGTTCTGTTCGGTGGTCTTCCCCTTTTCNAAATCTGCCTTCAAGCCTTCGATCTGAGACTCGTAGTTGGCTTGCAACTCCGCGAGCTCCTGTTTCTTCTTCTCTTCGAGACTAGCGACCTCTTGTTCCCTCTCGTCCAGAAATTTTTCGAGACGCCGTTGATTTTGTTCAATGTACTCGGACTGGGCCTGAGAAAATGTACAAACGTATGGCTCTATATAGATGCTGTNGAATCAAGATAAATGTGAAAGTTNTTTAACTTTAATTAATGATAGGCATAGTCTTATCTCTGGTATCAAGACGATCTCCATAATTATATNCTTTAGTGCAGTGCTTCTTTAACTTCTANGAGAGCAACCCATGCCACTTCGAAAGAAACACATTTCCGATTCTAACATTAGCATGCAATGTTTTACAGAGGCATAATAAATAGAGAAAAAGCAGTAAACCAGACACAAATTTATACAATTCCCCTTCCAGACTCATGTCCGGATCAAGAGTTTGGNGAACCACTGCTATACTGGAATATGTTGACAACAAGTATGGCCTACANAAACTNTTATTCTTTTATACAGATGAGGACACCAGCTGCAATTGACTTAACAGGACAGAAAACTAATTTTGAGACAACCTTTTAAGGCAAATTTTGCATTATCACAGCACTATTGCATAATATTATCCAATAATCCATTTCNTTATGCATGAGNCCATCATTCTATTCAATGCTGGAAAGTGTTACAAAATTAGATCAATTAAATACAGTGTTTGATACAAAGCAGTCAAAATATTACTCAACCCANTTAAGCAAGCCCTCATCTCAGCAATAAGCGTGGCAACAGCTGCATACAATAATTAAGCTACAGTAGGCCTACTTGTGTTGACTGTATACATCACACAAAAATACCNTTGCGACCTATAGCAGTAAGTTACTATGATCGAGGANACTCAAGATAAAAACTCAAAACTTCATAAATCTGACAAAACACCCCTACATCTACAGCAGCCGACATTTTCCAAAGGGCAAACTAATTCCCACATGACAAAATTTGAACATTNCCGATTCAACAGACCGGCGAGTAAACAAACACTGGCGGAATCGACGGTTGGAGCTTAGAATTCATGTGAGGTAATACTATAATCCGTCAATCAACAAAAATACGATCTACGAATACAATGACTATAACCACTTTTGTTTGCAAGTCAAAAAAGCCATAAAACTTCGGCAAACAATTCAATCACAGGAACGTTAATATCGTCCTGCAAGATGTAACTGTTCAACCACTCAAACATGGATCAGTTTTGATACAGGTGATAACCGAGAGAGGCAGAGTCCAAATTAAATTACCGAAGNTCTCTTATACTGATTGAAACATCTGAGGAATCAAATAGGATAGCTATAAATACGATATAGAACGAAATTACGACTATTTGCAAAAACCAAATAACACAAACTTGACGAATGATTACTAGAGAATGCATTTATTGTCATTGTAGGTTCTGCTGCAAGATCTGTTATGGTCCGTGCCAAGCACACGTACTTGAAACAACGAAAAGTTCCAAAATCATCTATCTGATCTGATATACAATGTTCTTTCCAATCTGTCTCTNCTAGTTGCTGACGATTACCCCTGACGAGTGTCGGCCGAAAATATTCGGGTTCATTTCAATATGAATATACTATTCAATTGTATTTTGAATTTGTGTACCTCCAAAAAGCTTTATTACTGACTTGGAATCGCATAGTTGATTATACTCAGTTCAGAAACAAGATTACTTTTTGTTGTAATATGACTTACTTTTTCATACTCCGCTGCCTGCATTTGGATTTTATCATCGTACTCCGCCTTTATCTTCTCAATCTCAGTCCCATATTCCTCACGAAGAGACCTAGAAAAAAATCGAAATTCAAAAAAATGTACAATTACAATTAAATCATATCTTACTTCAACACATCATTGTCGCCGGATTCTAAACTTTCAAGTACCATTTGACGTTGCGATTCCGCGTTGTTCACATCGGATTTCAGTCTGAAGCAAATCAATACGTAAGGAGATTACTGCATCAAGTCCAGCAGATTTAACAGATTACAAACGATACAGAGTCGATACTGCTGGTGCGGTTCAGATAGTGGATCATTTCAAGTGGTAAGGCCTACCAGGTGCTACAAAGCTACCACGTCGGTAGAAAATAGTTTACTTTACCTTTTTATTGAGTTTCAGAACAGGCCATTCAGAAAATATTAGATTCTTGTTATCAGATTAAGACAGGGAACAGCTGAATGGAAAGTGACACTTTTTAAATAAAGATGTGCCACTCATCAACGTGGATTGAAGTTTTCCGGCCAATGCCAACATTTAAGTAGCGACACAGTCAACAACAGGGCAGTATGGAGGAGACAGTTACGGGGATGAGGTTAATTTCGATTTGTGTTACGATTCCCAACTTGGCTGAAAACCAGGGAAATTTACCGATCACAATAGTACAATTCTTAGATTTGGAGTAAGACCAGAATGGATGGGGATACAAAAGAAATAGTATAGAACAGATGGAAATTACTTATTTTGGAAAATGCGAACCTCAATTAGTTGTATTGCAGGTCGCTGAATGGCATTCTATGCTTTATCCCACTTAATCAAAACTCAACAGTGCATCAGAGCCAATTTTGGCAATCCATGACAAGAGAAAGTTGAATGGTACTCAACTTGCTTGCACTACTTATTCAAGTGGTTACGTTATCAGGCTGATTCCACTTCTACTTGGCAGGCTTAAAGGCAAAACTACTTATAGTTTTTCATGGTCCACGATTTGGGAACCCCTAATTTGAACACTTCAAAAATTCCGGTACAGTACCTCGTTATTTCCTCCTCCAGTTCTATTTTAACGTCGTTCCACTCCTGCTCTTTTTCCGATATCGTTTTTCGACTCTCTTCCTCAACGGCGGCAATTTTAGCCCGGTGATCTTCGTCTTGCTGCCGCAAGCTTTCCTGTTTCTGCTCGTACAGCTCGGCCATGACGGCGGATATTTTATTTTCGACGTCCGCCGAATTTTCGTCGTTCAACCGTCGTAGCTCTGCCAAACAACGCTGTCGTCAGACCCCGGTAGATCGTGAAAAATCAGATTATTGTACCTGATTCATGCTCGTCCGCTTTTTCCCGCAACAAAAATTCGAGTTTTTCGCTATGCTTATTCTCCATGTCCAGTTTGACGCTTTCAATTTCCGCGTTATGAGATTTCGTGAGCTGTTCCCGTAGCGATTCGACTTCTTCTTCAATCTGCAAGCAAATATTTTAGTTACGAGCTTCGCGACATGAGAAAATGCAATCATTATATGGGTGTATCAGTATATTCTTTGCAACTTACCACCTTTGATCTTTGAATATTCATATAATAATAGAAAAACAGACAGGTAGGTGATAGGACATATTTTCAGCACGTCGATTAATGAATAATATCGATAACAAACTAGCTGTAGACTATATCAGGCAAGATAACTGTAGTGAAACGTGGTTCTCATACTTGGCTCAACATAAGATACATGAATGCATATAGAACCTACTTGGTTGGCGGCATCAGATGCGCATTTCAGCCGTAGTTGTGTCAATTCGTTCTGTCGGTCGTCCTCCAGGCTTTTCAAAAGCTCTTCGTGTTTCCTCAGAATTTCTTCGTTTTCTGCAACAAGAAGATGCAGAATCTATTCACGATGTTATTTTCCGACTAGCGATGAGAAGCCAGGTGTTGCAAATCTCAATTTAGATCTCACATAACGGGCAATATGGTTAAATGGTAAATAACAACAAGCATCGAATATTGTTCAACGTCGTGTAGTCGTTATCTTTGATTTTCATACAGTGCCGGACGAAATTTGCTAACTCACATTAGCAAGTTACGACTAAGCACAGAAATATCTCACCGGCAAGATATACTTCCGCAACTCGACTGGCCACCGCCTCTTTTTCTTCCGTCATATCCTTTTCCTTTTCGGCTAAGACTGCTTCATGTTTGGCAGAGAGATCCCGGATATCAGCCTCGTGAGACTCGGTCAGCCTGTTAAATGGGATACATTATAATACCGGCACGGCAAAAAACAACGTAAAGCTTAGGAAATATCCTCCGTTACTATAATGCAGTTGCCCTTATCCAAAACTACTGGTATCAGTATCAGCTTATTAACAATTTCATTATTTCAAAACACCACAAGACTGCGGTACAATGAAAAGAGTGGAAGGTGTCGAAACGACTTGGAGTAGTCTTTGAAATCAGACACCCACCAGGCGTAGGCGATGTAAACGGGAGGCACGCACACTGAATGAAAAATAAAAGAAGATAATATAAAGGGACAAGTGACAGAAAGAGGTGGCATGTGGTCGATATGTCAGGTCGTAATCTGGTAAACTTGCGGGCTGAGGGCTATTCCTTCAGTTAGCGATTGCTTATATTTCGACTTGGATGTGGACATGCTCGACGACTGTGAGATAGCCGACGAGATACTCTTCCACACTTCATGTACATTTGATCGAGCGATGATCTTTCACACCGACCATATGATAGTTGGATAGTGTGTTGTACTTCATGCTTTTGATACCAAGGTGAATAAGTCATTGAAATATTCGGGGCACTGACCACAATGGAACTGATACATAAACTTGGAAATTTATAGTTTCTACATAGCTTTTTTGTCTAGGACACCGAATCTTTTGAGCAGTGATTTGACGGACGCACACCATTCCCCCTTGGCTATGATACGGAGGACCTGTTCTTGTAGTCTTTGCAGTGCGCTATTTCCTTCTATTCAAAATCCAAAGTGTGAAAAGCAAGTAAATTTTCCTGACAAAACGTATCATACAGAAGCAGAAGTAGTCTAAAAACACACCTAATTGATAACGTAGCGCAAGTAGCCACAACCTACTTGAGTACTTCAAAAAAGTAGAATCTCTTCATTATTGACCACCTCTGGCCTCACACAAACCTTTCGATCTCGTCTTCCAGTTCTTTGATGCGACTCTCCAGCTCGCGAGTTCTCGTAGTATCGAGTGTGATATCATCGAGAAGTCCAGACTCAAGTTCCGTGACTTTTTCTCTCTCATCTCCGGACGACGACGACGATGAGGATGACGAGGCCGATGATGAATGTGATTCATTTTTCTCGTCATGCACGTCCACTTTCGTCACGATCAAATCTCCTTCCTCCAGCGTAGGGAGATCTCCCTCTTCGAGCTTATCTTCGGCCGGGTCCTCCTCTGTCGTTATGTTCAACGCGCCTTCTTCAATATCGTCACCGATGCCAGACACGTCAGAAATATGCGTGATCGTCAACGCGCTAAAGAAAGGGGAACAATTCATTAAAACAAGAGCTGTGGAGTTGGCGGTAAAGTGAACTCTGACTTCAGATATTTCCAATATACCGACTCAGGATTCTTTAAACCAGAGGTCTCAAACTCAAATGTGCTCGCGGGCCAATTTCCTAGTTTTTGATGACGACGCGGGCCGCAGCTTCAATAATAGGGCTATTCAATGTATATTTCCAAGTAGGCCTTATTTGACGGGACAGGCATTCCACAAACATCGTGTACATGTAATTTATTATTGTATTATTCACGCCCGACACGGAAAAAATCACATATTCATGTATTTGAATAAAATTGTGTTTGTGCCGGGCATAATTTTTAATTAATGAGTTAGAGACATCAGGCGAGAGGATGCATCATGACATCGTAAAACTGTCGGTGAACCTTTGACGTGCCACAATTTTATGTAGAATATTTTTAAATCTACTGAAGATTGATCTGATATCAGATCATTTGAGCGGTATAGCCTAATCCTGGTTTTGATATACTCGTGATAAGTATAGGTTACTGTTACTGTTATTGCCAAAGTCAAATTAATTCTATGCGTCATATTTTGCCTTCGATTATTATCGGAATATATCAATGAACTTTATATATTCATTATTAAGCCATATTAATAGCATTGCTTCTTGACCTTTTTAGCGATCGTACCCATTGTACCTCCAATGAGATTTCTCGTAGCCCCTGTCCATTTTCAACACAACTTCTGATGGTACCTATATTAAAATCAGAAAGGCCATTCACATAAAATCGCACGTAGCGCGAAAATTATTTTCCAGTTGAGCAAATGCGCCAGGAAATATTCCACAACATATTGACCAAATTCCACAATGCATCTCGTACACCCTGCTGGGTGCTTCGTACCCAGGTAGGGTCTACGGACCCTGGTTAAGGACTCCTGGAATAGAAATGTCCAATCGGCGATGAATTCATTGGTGCAACAGCTGTAGAGCGTACTACTACCTTGCTCGCCACCGATAATAACATGAATAAAGAGAACAAACAACACCCAGTATGTAACCCACTATACGTCACGGGGTTCACAGAATGCCAATGCTTGCTATGCTGACCTGATCAGACAGCTATATACTGAACGCAACACAAGCTACGACCTTTTGATATATTACTATTCCCCATGGCAGTTTCATAGATTGTTGCGTCCGTAGGATTACCAAGTCATCGTTCCGAGTCGCAAGTCCTTCTCTGATTTTAACGTTTGACGCGACTTAACTCGAGTCATCTTTATTTAATCACCCAGTCAATCTGAAATCGAGCAATTTCACGAGAAGATCGCACCAAACCAAATCACAATTTTCAGTCACAATTATCAACGATTCATGTTTTATCATCTTTAACTAGAAATGTGACGTAATAGCTGATCTTCTGCCGTATGGTAGCTTTTGAAAGTGATGTGATAGTGAAGTTTGTTGAGATTTCAGTGATTTTTATAGTAGTTTTGGGGTGAACTATAAGTTCTAATATCTAAAAAAGTTTTATAGCACTTGAATATATTGTTGAATACTTGAAATTCCAAAATGCCGTCGCGGGCCGCACAAAATGCTCTGGCGGGCCGCGTGTTTGAGACCTCTGCTTTAAACAAACCTAATACAGCTCCTAATATATTCTTCACAGAAACTAGACTCCAACATTTCTGTAAATCTACTCAGAAAATGATGTTTAATGCACATTTTGCTAATAATACCAATTGATAGGTATATTCTTATTGAAATAAACCCGGATGTTTTTGGCTGACACTCGTCAGGGGAAATCGTCAGCAAATAGTATAAAATTGGAAAGAACATTGCATATCAGCAATTTTTCTAATTCTCTTGTAGTTGCTGACTATTACCCTGAGTAGTGGCAGCCGGTAATGTTCAAGAATTTCTGTGATTCGTATTCACATAAAAAATTTTTTTAAACAAATCTCGCCGGCTACCCGACAGTCATCGAGCATGTCTGCATTCAAGTCGAAATACAAACAATTTCTACTGAATGAATACTAGTCAGCCCCCTAGTGTACGGACCACAACCTAACATATCGATCTCGCCTTCCGACGCATGCCACCTTTGTTTGCCACCTGTCCTTTTATATTATCTTCTCAATTTTCATTCAGTGTGCATGCCTCCTTTTCTAAATTGCCTAGGGCAAGTGGGTGTCTGATTTCGAAGACTACTCCTAGTCGTTTCGACACCTTCCTATCTTTCATTGTATCGCAGTCTTGTGGTGTATTGAAATGATAAAAAATTATAGCAATAAATTGAATTGAAATCTTCGACTCCAAGACTCAACATCCCTGATTTACAAGGGCGAGAAATTCCACCCGCCGTCAAAATAAACTTACTGTCGAATGTCTGACGTCATTGCTGACATGCTGGAGGGGTTATAGTCCGATGCAGACGAGGCCGGTCTCATGGGCGACGAAGCCGTGATCGACGCCAGATTGGTCTGCGCCGCGACCAGCTTCAATTTGGTATCTTCCAATTCCACCTCCAAGGCTTCTCTCGCAGTCTCTATTTCGTTCGCTGACTCGTTGGTCTCTTCCAGTCGATGCCTGTGTTTCGGGGGATGAAAACTTTCAGTAATGCTGCCTAACTACTTGTGTATTAAAAATGGCGGCCCACGACTAGCGATAAAATCATAACTAGCACCCGCATGAATAATATTACCGGGTAAATCCACATATTTATAGGACAGTATAATGTTTTTGCGGCATATACCGCAGATACCAGTTTTACTAATCAGATCTTTCGTATGACCTGGCGGGGGATTGAACCCCCAACCTACCGATCAAAAAAGTTTGTCACTCCATCATTACGCTATCTTTTCATCAAATCAACGGGTCAAGCCTCTGTTGCAGTGATAGCGACCTGGACTAGTCTTTATTTTTCTATATTCTATTTATTTCATTCTCAGAGTTAATTGTTATTTGATTTTAGGCAGCACGCATGTGGAAGCTGGACAGAACATTTACAGTAAAGACAAGCTTCTATCGATAACAGCGTCAATATCCACTGAGAATTGCACTTTTAGATAAGACAACATTAATGATATACGGTCGCTATCGCTCATAATTCTTTTGGGAAACTTTACAAAAACCATTGTCAAACCTCAACTCCGCCGTTTCGTTTTCGTGTTCCAGCGCCATTTTCTCCAAAGCGTTCCGGTGCTCGTCGATCAGACTCTTCTCCTTCTCCGAAAATTCGGTTTTCATCAATTCCACCTGCTCCATCCACCCGTCCAATTCTTCCTGCACTTCCTGGAGAGATTTGCAGAAATAAACCAAGAGAAGAAATCAAATCGCAAATTATTGCCTATCACAGACTACTTCCTATTGCATTGACTTGACGGGTTACGTCTCATCATGTTTGTAACATGTCAAAAAGCTGGGCCCAAAGATTTGACTTCTCAAATCCGAATCGGTATAAAAAATGCAAAGTATTGGTTCTGACACATGAGATTTGAACCAAATCATATATGATGAGACGAGTCAAATGACTTGGTTGACTCAAGGCGAATTTAAACTTTGTTCATTTTTAGGAAAATAACTCGAATCAAGTCATCAAAAATTGCAACAAATCATGACCAAGTCTTTACAACCCTGCTGAAAACCCCCATTGTTAATAACACAGTAGCAAAAACATGTAGCGTAATGCCACACATCTCCTTGGGAATGACATATCTGTAAAAGAGACAGGTGCGTATCTGATATTTTATATTACTTCATAATGAGTGGCACTCTGATATTTGACTAGAAGCCTTATTCTCGACTTGGAAACGAATCCCTCAGGTCCTCAACTCTGCCGCCTGTGAAAAGCAGACACCCACCTGAAGCTGAGATTGGGCTCTTTGGGCCGATTCCATGTCTTGTTGCATCTGCGTCTGCTTTTCGTGATGATCGCGCACGTGGGCGTCCAGTTCTTCCCGCAGAGCGACCATTTCGCTCAAGTGTAGCGACTCTAGTCTTTTGCGGCTCTCTAGACACATTCAAGCAAGAGGGAATGTTAAGATGAAAAATCTAAGGTGGGAAGCATTTTTGTAGGAATCCAGAAAAAAAGAAGAGAAAAACATATCTTTGTCGATCCATAGTTAACTCAGTTCGAAGTAGGAGGATTCTTGCCCACTGACATATTTTCAGAATGTAGCACGACTAAACGCATTGCCAAAGGTTGTAAGAAACGAAGGACCTCTACTTATTTTGAGGACTTAAGTGGTTTTTGGCTATCATGTTTTTAGGCTACTTCCAATTCTACGGTTTTATAGGCAAATTGCTTGCTTTCTATGCTTTGGATTTTGTGAAGTAGAATGTAGTTTTGAGATAGGTTTGTGAGTGAAAAACGGTCATAACAACCGGGTGATATAACTTTTCTCTATTTTTCACCGCCAAATTTTACTGCAGCTTTTACCAAATATTGCGTTAAAATGTAATGTAATGATTTACAAACATGCTATAAACCAGTGGTTCCCAACGTGGGCGATTCGGCGTTCTAGGGGGCGAAAATGACAAAGGGGGCGATAGGGGGGCGAAAATGGACAAAGGGGGCGACAGGGGGCAAAAATAGCGAAGGGGGGCGATGACGCGTTAAAACGGCTATATTGGAGTCAAGTCGGAGAAATGACCTTTTTTTTTAGTCAACCTTGGTGGCTTGATGATTACAGTTTGTATGCCCATTTTTCGGTTCACAAAATTTGGGGGGCGATGATCGGTGTTGAACTTGAAAAGGGGGCGATGGGTCGAAAAAGGCTCTACTCTCTTCGATAACCAGAGCTTTATGATGGGTGAGCTACATCTCACTGTTATCTATGACACAATGGAGAGAAGATCAACTCCTCCTGCCAAGCACGACGGTGCCCGAATAATATGTAAATAGATCGCTTTATTAATTCTGTCTTTTCAATTTGAAATAGTTTCCTATTTCACAAACGCCCAGGCGAGACCGCCGAAAATTACATTTTCGCTGGGTCACCCATTTTCAGGCTATTGATTTTGGCAAAGCCGCCAAAAGTGAGTTTTTCTGTAATGCCTTGGGTCAAGTTTGCAGACCTAGGGCTGAGACTGCCAAGGCACCCCTATCCCCTGTGTGCCTTGGC
>ATSW01011917.1:0-14277 GCA_000444245.1 Botryllus schlosseri
ATGCAACTAATGGAAATATCTGGCACCGTAAGTAAATAGATCGCTTGATTATTTCACAGTCGTTTAAATTTGAGGTCCTTTCCGATTTGAAGTACATCTACATTGTATACTGTACATGTTTCATCGCACTATATCAACAGTTCAATATAAACACAGATAGGCAAATTTGAGACCAATCGTGAAGGCTAACAACGAGAGCGTGAATACTAGTCCCGACTGAAATCTTCGATGTCGGAAGACCCGGAAGCACAGAAGTAAACTTCGGTCGCAGGGAGAACATAATCACTGCGCGGAAACAGTCTCTTTATTCCCATGAAGTACCTAATACATCTACTGTAACTAGCGAAACGTAAGTAAATCGCAAAACATGGTGAAGGAGAAGCGAATTATGAGATTTACTGCACTTAGTAAGTATTACCACAACAAATAAACTATTGAGCATACTTCGAAATGTCGGTGTGCTTCATTACTGAGCTCTTCGAAGCCAGGGGAGACTGTGCAGTGAATCAGTATCAGTGTTTGATATAAGAGCCGCAAGCTGCCATCGGATGGCACATGACAACTATAATTTGGTGACCACGATGTCATTATGATAATACTTGTAGTATTTTTTTAAAAAAATTCATGAAGTCGTTTATTTTATAATTCTTCACTTGCATTGTTTCTTTGGTGAAATTGCTAATTACCACGTTGCTGCGACTCTTTTTTAATACAATGAATTCTTCCTATATAGAATTGGTGTCAAATTCATTTCAACTGGATAGCAATATCTCTTGATTGCAGGGAATCATAAAGTTCAGTTCAGCATTTTTCTCGATCGAAAATATTGAGCGACAATTTTTTCGGCTTAGCGTTTGTTTAATTAACCTAACAATTTCTTCGCCGATCGTTCTAGCGTGTGAAATTTGGTAAAAAGAATTTTTTGAAAAACCCTTATCCACTCAGAATGGTAAGTATAGCCAACAAAATTATCCCAAAATATGCAACCGATCGATTTGCATAATACAGCATTGGGCGTAGGCGAAGTCCGTATGAGCAGAAGTCAATCCGTTTTGATCTCATCTAGAAGAATGCCGACCATTCTTTCCATCTCAGTCTCAAGCACTCTTTGACATCGACATTTCTGCCCGCGATATTGCCCCAAGCGTGACTCACAATCACACGTGAAACCGATTCATCGATATTGTTATTGAGCTGCCCATCTGTACGCAATGAGAGCGGTGCTGCATCCAACATTCCATTCTGTGGATAGCTTTCATTGCGGTAGAGCTCATTTAGATAGCGAATTCTCATCAATCCCGTGATCCAAACATCATCCAACGAAAGAAATTCCATTCGTTTCGAAATGCGAAGTAACACGGTTAGATAAACAGGCATCGAATACCACCCGCCGCGACAATACGGCGGCCAGTAAGTTCCGGAATATAATTCCTCAGGCATGTACCATTTGCTATCCGGGTCTCTAGCCGGAGGATCTTTCTGCTGATAACTGTATATACACATTATTGGCATATTGATCGTGGAAGATGCTTGGCTCTGTGTACTTGGCGAAGTCTTTAGGATAATTCTGTCGATGTAAGAGGCGAAATTGGGTACATGTAACAACATATCGTCGTCTGTACTTGAGTATATCCAAGTTTTGGGAAGATGATTCGCAGCCCATTGCATGCCCGCTACGGTTTTCTTGGGAACATTTCTGAACGAAAGGATTGGTATGATAGTAATATATCCGAATGTCTAATAAAAGGTTATACTCGTTATAGCTATTAGCTATATATAATCACTGGTGTTTCAGGGGGAAAGGAATAGAACGTTATACATTTTCGTCCTTGGAAAAGTGTAAGGACCCGAGAAATTTTACGTAAGAAGTCTTTTGGAGGTATATTATTCGATGCGAAAATTTTATGCTTTTAATAAAGATGCGAATCAAAAGCCTACGCCGTTATAAGGTGGATATATGATATTTTCGAGAATAAGATTCACCTCAATTTGGGGGAGCTGGCGAGTGCATAACTTGAAAGATAATTCAAGCATTTTTGAGCATAACCATCAGACCTTTGTTTTCTGCGATTACCCTATTTCTTGGCCATATGCTATCGGATCTTGTTTTCTATATCGTCTAGTTTTATTGATGCCGACACTGCGTAGCAATTCTCTCGAAGGCAATCAATTTTATAGCATACTACGTTGTTGTTTATTGTCCAGTTTAAGTAATGCATGTACTTAATACTTAGTGTTGCATTTAACGCAAAAATCAATTTAAAACAAATATGTTAAAAAAAGGCCGTGTTAACATGTATTTCATTTTTATTTTTTTAAGCCATGAAGTCACGAATATTTAATTGTGACGTCATAGTTGATTTACATTGGCAATTGAAAATAGATGATAAATATAGCTCCTTTGACGAAACATCTACGTCCTTTAGCTGTTGAACCGACTATCCCATATCGTATACACGTCGGCTATATCGGGTGGCAATTGTCCGTAGGCTCATGCAACATGTGTTTTGGAAAGTATTTACACAATTATGGCATAATTTTACAACTTAAAAAAAAACATTTTTTTATAAAAGGCTATTGTTTATAGTGTTTTAAACAACCATTTGTTTTAAATGCAACCCTACATGTACTGGACATTGCACACTTAGTGTACAGCGAAGTGCTAAAATACGAGTATGGTATTGATGACTTCTTTCCTCGGTTCCACGCGGAATACAGATATCGACTTGAATATATTCCTCAATGTGTGTTATTATGAATACATTTTGATTCACACTATTTATAACTTCTCAGTCTCACATGGCGCAGAATCCATGATGATTTTTGTTGGTAAGAGCTCAGGTATGCAATGCAGTTGGCTAAAAATAATCCCAGTGTACAGGTCTGACTCACTCGATAGTGTCGAGTAGATCCAGAAGCAGAATATCTCCGTAACGCTCATGTTCGGAACGCACTTGTCTAGTAATATCCTCCTCGCCATTGCTTCGCCCGACTATGAAGACTGTAACGAATCTTGCGTCGCGATATGACTTCATTCCTGCCCATGTGTCCCTAATAGCGTCTCTTCGGTCTTTGTTTGCGTGCGCGGATTTTACAAACGTCACCGAAGTCCAGCGAGCTGGAATTAAATTTATTTATTCGACTTATAGACAATCTCAAGATATCTAACGGTACCTCAGTACCAGTTTATTAGTAATGTTCATCATTTCAAAACACCACAAGAATGCGATAAAATTAAAATATATATGAAGGGATCGGATCGAAACGACTTGGAGTGGTCTTTGAAATCAGACAGTCTACCCGGGTTTATGCAATGTAAAGAAGAGGCATGCACACAGGCTGGAAGGAAATAAGGGATGACACATGTGCCGGTAGGCGAGATTTATATGTCAGATCGAGGGCCGGTAATCTTGGAGGCTGACTAGCATTCATTCAGTAAAAATTGCCTGTAATTCGACTTGAATGTCGGACTGTTGGATAGCCAGTGAGAGTAACCCTTGCCACGGAGTAACGATGGAACGAATCAATTAAAAGTTGTTAGAAATTTGAAACCTAGCACGACATCGACGTGTTGATCACGGACGCAGGTATATATCTTCACGGCATGTCTTATAAAAAATATATTTTTGTGATAGGACAGCCAAACTCCATCAAAATCAAACAATCAGAGCATAAATAAAAAACATTTTCACCGAACACCAAAAATACTCTGTAGGCTATATGTTATCTACACCGTTTTACTTGGTCACATCCGTATTACCTTGTGCGTTTATCGTAACAGACGGTTCTAAAAGGAATTGATAAGATGGCCGTTGGGGTTGCAACTTTTCTGAAAATATCGATGCACTCTGGATGTCTCCGATCTTCAATGACCTCCTCGTAGTTAGGTGGTATACGGATACCGTAGATATGAGAATCAAAAACACGATCGAGAACCTTCGGATCTTATACATAAATATTGGCTGTTGTAATCACGAGAAGAGAGAAGGCAAAACATTCTATTATACTGCATAAAACCACTACATATACTCTCATCCATCGGCACATCCACCATCGAGCCCTGGATAGCATGGTAAGTTGAAATACGATCGATACAACTGTCGTACACGCGCAAACTAATTTCACCTCGGCATGTTCCTTGATTCATAGAATCATATGTAACCTATCTGCATTTGCCAGACGAGCCGTTTGCAATGCCTACTACAAGTGAGAAGAAGCTTACTTAACTGTTTCGCAAATTTTAAACGTTTCATGACAGAAAAGCCAACACTGACGGTTTCAAGTGTGCTAAAAAAACATTGATACACATAACCATAGGCGCGTCCGCAAATCTCAAGATACACAATGTACAGTGCGCCACGCGCGACACATTGCGATGTGATGAACAGATTTGACGGTGTCGAAGCGATCGAGCGGGGTTCATCTTTAGCCACTTTGGTCTATGCTGCGGCATAGTATTAATGCGCGATATATCAGTGTGATTAGTATTGTATAGGATTGCATTCCTTTCCTTCCTTTCGACGCGTTCTCGCACTTTAATCCTCTTCTTTTGCATCCATCCTTTCCTGGACTTTCTGTTTGAATAGCTACACAGGGAGGGAGAAGCTCAGATAAATTTGCTACTTTGGAGATGGGTACACAAGTATGAGGTAGGTTGTGCTAGTTTCGTGTACCACGGATGTTTATTCATACCCGTACACCACGCTGCTGCCACACGAATTCGTCTGGACTCATTTCTGGAACAGACATCCAGATAGTGGTTCTAAGTTTGTACTGGTACCTACGACCATGGACAGTTGGACACCTTATCTTCACTCATCATCATATCGAACAGAGTGCAGCGTCGGGGAAGGCGGGGCACATTGGATACAGGGGCGCAATGATGCGAATATTCTAAAACCCGATGAATAAACACCCCTTCGATGCAGTGACGTTGCAGCCACCTATAGTGCTTATGGCTCTGCGCCATGGGCGACAGGCTGCTATACGGGGCGGTAAAGTGTGAGGTGATTCCCTTTTTTTAGTCACCACTACAGAAGTATTGAAAAATGTGGGTTATTCTGGAGTCGGGGCGGAGTGGTGGTCATTTATATTTTTATTCTTTAGTCAACACACCAAGATTTCCAGTAAATATAACTGAAAAGATTAAAACTATTTCAAAACTTGGGCGGCATTTTCATCTCAAGCCATGGGTGGCAGTATATGCTCCTACGCCACCAGTGATGAGCATCGGCCGGACTAGGATAGGGTTCGGACCGGATTTTACACAATTTTTTAGACAGTCGGATCGGATTCTGATTCTAATGTAGATTTCGTTCCGGATATTTCCGGACAGTTGTAACTTGTGCTTCGAATATTTTTGGATAGTTCTGACCAGGCTTGACTTCTGATTTCGAGTTAAAAGAAAAATCCGTCTAATGCTCGACAACCAAACACGGACAATTTGTTCTGTCAAACGTCCAAGCAAATATAAATCAGCTTAATCCTAACCTTATAGCCTTTGTAAAGACTATTCTGTTTTTCGCAAAAGTTATTCGATTCGCATGGATTGTTGGTTGAGATTGTTCTTATTCGGACGTGATAGTTCCCGAGAGACTCGAGCTGTCGGACGTATTCGAATTCTAACAAATCAACATCAGCTCATCACTGTACGTACGGTGTACACCACTGCTTCGCTGATTTAGTAGTCTCATATCAGTCGTAATCCTGATGCTGCTTGTTTGCGCCTGAGACGGCAATTCTGTCACAAAATGACGAGTTCTTTAGTCTTACTAACCTGCGTAAATTTACATCGCTACCGTACATTCGTGTTTTTGGTGGGTATATCTGGTATATCGTGCTTGGCTAGAGCAGTTTTTAGTCGCGCTGTTTGCCGAAGTGTCGCATGCTATAATATCGCATGCTCATATGTCCACGGACCATTCAATATACCATTTTGTAATTGAACAAGGCATCGGTTGCGGACGTAGACTTTACGCCACGCATTATGCTGGAATATAACACATTCCCAATCAACACCGGATAGGCACATGCCTCCCATGAGATATACTGATAACAACTCTCTCGTACTCGCGTATTGCATTGTGGCCTATATAGATGCGTGTGGTATGAAATTTATTGATATCCAATAGATATAATTGAATAGTATACTCATATCGAAATGAGCCCGAATATTTTCGACCGACATCCGTCACGAGTAATCGTCAGCAACTAGTAGACAATGGAAAAGAACACCCCGGGCCTACGATACGTAGGCCCCGGAACATCGTATATCAACAATCGTATCAGAAAATATGACGTCACCAGCATTAAATTTCGGTTGCGAGAGCTGTCGTAAAAATCACGTTGGTCTTTACTTTGGTGCAACACTTGGTGAGATACAGTATATATAGCCTACATTTGGATTTCAATCTAATTCAATAAAGACAGTATTCCGTTGGGACGATAACAACTAACGTCGTTGTGTCGTGGCCTCGGTGTCTACGAGGGTGTTGCATGCTTCGTCAAAGTGATAGCCTATAAGTCAGTGGTTCGCAACCTTTTTCCACCCACGTACCATTTCGAGGTTTTATGCAGTGCTCGCTTACCACCTACCTCAAATTCACAATTTATGACGTTGTAATTGCGTATTCGACCTATGCGAGGTGTAATTAGAAATTCCATAGGCATTAGGCATTATCAGCCAGGGTTGATGAGATGCATGGAATTGTTTTTTCATCACCACGCAGTCACAAGAAGAACAACATNATGAAATAACATTANCAAACCANNAAGTCAATTTNTTTANTGCNATGGNTGCATTTGTTNATTTTCCACTAGNTGGTCGATGCNTNCCATACGTTNGCNCATANCATAGTGTCCNATAAATTATGGTGTGGACANNAGCAAATCTCACGGCTCAGTGAAATTGGTCTACGTCAAACTTTCCATTTGGNTAAAGGTAATTAGACGGTAATTTTTGACCGGCTTGCCGAGCGCAAAATTTGATAAAACGGATATCAATCGAAAGCTACCGCGGTACTGAGTAATACAAATTTAAATTTCATTCTGCTCGTGGTCCTGCAACCCCCCAATACCAGCCTCGAATGTTGCATTGTAACGGAGTTGGATATTATTACGTTACAATGAGACCAGGTTATAAGCAGCGCAAACCTCAAGGGTATTGGCCATTGTTGCGCACCCGATTGAGCATTCACACTCTCACTCTCGTGGGCACTTGATCCTAAGCTGCTCAGACGGCATGGTTGCGTCACAATACTAAACTCCGTTACAATGCAACATTCGAGGCTGATTTTGGGTGTTTCCAGGGCCACGTACAGAATAAAATTTATATTTTCGCAATCAGTACCGCGGTAGCTATCGATTGATACCCGTTTTATCAAATTTAATGCTCAGCAATACGTGCCTTACCACGACGACGACGGACGACGGCGTCAAAGCAAGNCGGTCAAAATCAACCGCACCTGAAATCATAACTCCCTTAGGAAAAAACGGAATCTACTCGCGTACCACCCGGACGACCTTCACGTACCACTAGTGGTACGCGTANCACAGGTTGGGAACCACTGCTATCAGTGAACGAGATCACGTCNNTCGGAAGAAGGTATAAGAAGCGAGTACGCAACTTAACCTTGTGGAGTCAGATTAGACATCAATAACACCACATTGACATTCGCTCTGCGTAATAATCNTTACACTCGCGAAAAATTATCCCTGCAAGTGTCACGCATGAAATGTAGGGCATCAAGGTTGTTTTATCACCTTATGATCAATGTGTATCAACAAGTAGGTAGCGATCTTCATGCAAGTGTTGTTACGATTCTAGGCATTTCGGTATGTAAACGAAAACTGGTCGTTGAAACCTACTAATCAGTTCCTTTGTTCAAGAGTCCTCAGTTTCTTGGCAATTGATGCGCTGTTATATATTTTGATAATGCAATACTTTTTACCTACCACTAGTGCCATTGTGCCCCGCGTATGAGTGTGCGAGAAATTGTTAGTATGATTGCGTAGGGATATGAACATGGAAAATGTCAAGAACTATCACTATACGTCGTATAAAGTAATAAGTGAGTTCAGTGGCGATATCAGAATACTGATATAGCCTATAAGAACAACCGCGTAATAACGTTCAATGTATTTTAAAGTTCTCTTAAAACCGCACCGCAGTCACAACGCCGTCGCGCCCGTTCTTTCCATCGTATGACAGAGGATCCATGCTGACTGCCGNGAGCACATATCTAATTATTACATTAATTATAATAACACTTTCCGTTGATCTAAAGATCAAAATCTCNAGGGGAACCAACGCAACGATGAAAACTTTAAATCTGGCAATCAAGTGAACAATTCCGACACACTGTTTTTGTTTGTTCGTGGTATTCATGGTGTTTGTCGACTACTATGTTCATTTACGCCAGGCCGATATTGTTCATTATTTTCCGTCGCTGCCGACTTATAGCANGGCCCATCTCTAGGCTTTTTGTAAGACACCGCTTACGTGGATGAGGTGGCGAGGAGGAACACACTGTGTATATTAGGGGTGTCAAACATACAGCCCGCGAGGCCTTTCGGAGCAAATTAAAAAATGATTGTATAATCCATAATATTTCTAACANAAGTTTTAAGATTTTTAGTAATAAATCCTCTGACGTAAATATTAAATAATACTTCAAGACAGTAATGCCGAACATGTTCATGAGCCACATTATAACCATATGTCGGCAGTNTTGAGTTCTAACCGAATGAACCATAAGGAACAAGTCGGTGACATTGCCATCANACATTTAGAAGGAAAAAAGCGCTCACTGAGTCGAGAGTNTTCTGGAAAAATGGGACAAATAATAGTATTCATAGAGGCGTAAACGACATTGCGAAACCGTTGTAAAATATATGGAGCTATACACGAAGATTATAATTCAAACATCTTTGGTCGCACTTCTGTTCACCTTACTCTGACCAAAGGAACCAACGCCGATTTTAAGAGAAACTCGAATGGTGAATTGGTCAGGTCATATAAAATGAATGAACTAATTTCCAACGGCCGCTTTTACAGTGTCTCGTATTCCTCACCACGAGGCACGAATANGGATAAGGGCCAATGACCCATCATGATTTAAACATGGGGAGTATAGAAATATGGCAACTTATATTGCNGTTGGAGACACTGTTTTAGTGATTTATATCTGTATTCAATCGANCAATTATCGTATTTTTGCCAATTCCATCGTTTGCGATTAACGGTGTTTCTCGTATAGAGCCCATGTGATCCGTGATATAATATTATTTTGCATGGCGTTGATAATAAAGCATTCCAATTGAAAACAAAGATCTATATTTGGAGGAAANACATTNCAATCATTTGACNGGTCTGGCCCNNGAGCGNTCAAATCTTTTGAATCCGGCCCGCGACCCCCTGGAGTATATGAAACGGCACAATTTCCCTTCGTCTAAAGACCTCAAGGGAACCGGATTCAACGTGATAAGAATTCCAAGTGTCATAGAAACACTACTAGCGAAAAATCAAATCCAAACTAAAACTTCGTTTATTCTTAGTATAGTGTAAATTGCAACCAACCATAGTAGCGCAGGCGATGGAGATGCCCTGTTTGCAAAGAGGAAGCTTATATTCAAAGAGTCAAGGAACGGAGATGTGTGTGTCTTCATCTCAGCCGAAGTAGGTTGTGNGATTTCGCACCTCTCAGATCACCTCAGCTAAGACGCATAGTATTCTAAAATTCATCCCGTCGAAAAAGTACTGTCCAGCATTCAACAATAACTGATCTGAATAACTCGCCAGCTCCAAACAACAGTGATATTCTATATTTATCGTGCTCTACTGGGAACAAATCTCATCCATGCCTGTGTAAATACTGAATATTCACCCGTTACGGATTCTAGCGCTTATTGCAGTAGTCGGGCATTTAACCGTATAGCCGTATATGCAANANNCATGCTAATNTCGAAACTACAGCATCTTCGATATCGCGTAAAATCAAATAAATACGTATAAGGTACTCTGTCGTTTCCGTGTTATTGCAGCAAGTAGGCCTAACACTACAGGCGGTTCACTTGATAAACATTCTCTGGCCTTTCGGAACACCAACATTCACTAGAACTCTCTCTCTCTCCTTCAGTGGAACTGTACCGGAATGTATAGAAAACTGAAAGGGTTAAAAGAAACCTGTGTCTACTACCANGAGTATTAAACTTGGTGGAGACGCAGACGAGATTTCTAAGACAATATGCAGGAAGGAAATGATGATCTGAGCTCAGACTATTTTTCATGGTGAGATTTTCTAGCNCGTCTTCCTACAACAGTTGAATAAACCCTCGTATAGAATTCACTGTAGGCNAAGTAACAACGCGACACTCAAGTTATAGAATAATCCCCGATTAATTTCGGTTCGAATGCACAAGCTTACAGGTGGAATGGGAGAAATATCTCTATTACGTTTTTCAGATTAGACATGGGTAACTGACCGAAAATCTTTATTTGAAAGTCGGTCAATTCCTTATCCACCGTATGATCCACCGTTACTCGCTCCAGACCTTTGTGACGGGAATTTTGACCTGTGGAAATAGGTATACAGTACAGTGTTAACTGTGTGCCAATTTGGTCTGTGTTACCAGAGGGGGTCAGTAACGAAGTATTTCTACTTTTCCGAAGTGGTTAAGTAGATTTTGCCTACTTGCACCTCTTACTTAGGTAGTTATGTTTTCACACTAATTCTACTTGTGCATTTTTTAGGAAAAACTACTTACTTGTTATGCGCTTGATTTTGAAAAGCGGAAAGTAGTTTAGTTTGTATCCCATTTACGAGCGAATTCTATTTAAATTGCCGTAAGAACCGCGTGGAATAACCATCGCGTCAACTTCTGACTATATTGACGAAGATTGGTCCTATTTGTAGCTTCATCANNCATTTTACGTTCGTGGCGAAATTTTGAAATTCCGAAAGTATAGCCAACTCTAATTGACTTCTAAAAGTATTCAACGCTTCGACCAGGAGTGGAGGAGTCCAGATAAACCCATGTGAGCCTGTAGCAGTGGTTCTCAACCTTTTCGTATTTGCGGACCCCTTTTGGACCGTCACNGACCCCCGCTAAACCCCACAAGTTTTACTTCAAATTTAGCTCAATTATCGTGCAGCCGACACCTGTTTTTATTTGGCAAATATTAACTGTANGCCGTAGCGTTAAACAGCGGCACAAATTATTTTCTTGAAAACAACATCATAATATGTGGAGTTTTATTATTTCAAAGCGAACTCAACAGCTGCATTTCTTAAAATACGTAATAGCGTCTAGAAAATCTGCGCATTCGATATGATATGAGCGAGTGTCGAAAAGACGTCTTCACAAATATATAGGTGGGGGCTAATATAATATTAATGCGTAGCGCTTCCGACGGCATCTCTGGGTATGAACGCAACATATGGTACCAAAATTGAGGAACAAGTTTTTAATGAACATAGCACGTCGCAACGACCAAATTATATAGTCATCTATCTAGTCTAGCAGCTCATCTTATGTATATCATNGGGCAATTGGATTCGTTNACGAGGTTTCAATCACTTTTGCGGGACACTGGTATAAACATTTTTCCACGAACGCAANAAAACATCTCTAATCAGTAATGTNTCAGTAGGCTATCGACAATTTGGTAATTAATAGGGCAAGTTTTTTTTGNAGNTAAATCCGTGGAAAGTTGCATTTATTTTTCACAAAAGTTGCAGTAAAAAGTTGCATTAATTTTTTCACAAAAGTTGCATCAAAAGACCACATTTTGGTCGATTGACTACAGAAACAATAGGTCAACTTCCCAGTACCAGTCCCGAAACACAGTTTTCCATCCACATTCTCCATTGGTTGAATTTAAAAAAAGGTTAGCTTTCCGGCTCAGCTCCCGAAATACCCGTTAGAGCAGTGGCTATCAACCTTTTTGGCTTCGCGGACCCCTTTTCACCGTGACAGACCTCCCTTAGCATTTCCAGAAAAAGCATAATTTAGATTAGACTTAAAATAAGAGCATGGAAACATTTCGCAGATCGCCGGCACGTAGAAACCGCGTAGAAGAAAGCATCCTGTTTCGTCTCCAGTCCGGCCACTGTCGTCTGAATAACCATTTGTTTAGGATAGGTTTAGTGGAATCTCCTCTTTGCTCTCTTTGTCGCTATCCTGAAACCACTGAACATTTTTTGATCCACTGCTCAAAATATGATTTCCATCGTACTTTTCTCATTGCTAAATGTGCTGAATTGAATGTTGATTTCCGCCTTGAAATTATCCTCATGGAGGTTCGAATCATCCCTTTTACAATTGAGTTTGTGTTATCCTGCAACCGTAATTTGTGAATAGCCGTGAACGTGTCCTTTTCAACTGCTCTGTGAATTCCCTTTTCTCGCCTGGATATTCTTTGGTATATGTATCAATGAAATGCTGTTCAGTCTCATGTCTATCCAATACGTACTCCATCGTGAACTGATTTTCATTTATTACGCAATTCTTGGTCGTGGTGCAAAAGACCAACAGGTGATAAGCGCCAAATCTTTCTTTTTAATAAACAACAACAACAACAACATTAGGATTAGATTACCTTCTTTCCCCTCTAATTAGTTTGATTATAGAAAACCAGTTTGACCAAGTTCCGCGTTCCTAACATTTTGCGTCGCGAGGTGGCCGAAATTCAAATTCCATTCTGACCGCTCAAGTTTTAGTTCAAATTTGACTCAATTATGGTGCGACCGTCATCTGTCTTGTGCAAATATGAACTGAGATAAACTGCATCAAAATGACTTTTCTTGAAAATAACATCATACTATTTATGTAGAAATTGGGTAGACTTTTATTATTTCGAAGCTAATTTTGCAGCTGTATTTCTTGAAATAAGTGGCGTTGAAAGTCCGCGTCTTCGATTTGATATGAATGAGTGCCGAAAATCCCTTTCCACAAAGATAGATGGAGGCTAATGTAATATTAACGAGTAACGCTTCCGACAACACTTTTGGTGTGCTCGCAACATTTATGGCACCATAATGAAGAAACATATTTTAATGAACATATCACGTACAGCCTACTCATTCTTATCTCGCATATCATCTTGAAGTTATTCTGGAATAGTGGTTGTTTTATTATATTCTTTATTCACAGTAAAACTGGTAAATACACACATAATCCGAGGAGAAACCTGCTTTCAAAGGAAAATTATTATTACATCACACAACGTTGGTGCTTATAGCCTATTTTAGGGCTTTGTGCTCCACGACAGGATATATTTCACACAGTTCAATGCATTTCTTCATGTTCAAATTCTCTTGCACTCTCTCAGTCTCTTTATCTTCCAGGTTTTCATCGGTTCTTTCGCCGCCGACTTTCAGCTCGACCCACTGTCATTTCTGGGATTTTTAAGTCAATGCAAGTGGCCATGTATATCACAGGATATGTGTATATCACAGGATTAAATATACTATCAAATATTTTCAGTAAGTTGGTTGCATGAAAAACCGAATAAACTTTCATGAAAAATCGAAAAAGTTGCATGGAAAAAATAGACAAAAGTTGCACTCGAAGATTCCTTCAAACAGCTTAAAACAGCATTCTACATGCATAACTTTCGAGTATTTAGGAAGCTGCTGGAAGCTGTAAAAAAAATTGCAAAAGTTGCAAAAACTTGCCCTAGTAATTAATATGAGTTAGCAAAGTATAGGATATTACATTTCATAGGTCATTCTGATAATATATGAGTTCTGATGTTTTAGTAGTTATGAAGCGAGACTGCCTCGTGATTTCCCTTATTTAAAAAAGTGACTAATTGGGTTATGAATCATTTTGCAGATATAGAGAGTTCGCGGAACCCCAGTTGAGAGCCAATATACAGACTCGACCAGCATTGTTTTACTTGCTTGCTGGATTATTTCGCCCTCGTCGATTTCGGTGGGAAATGTATTCCATTTACGAATTATGGATCGCTTAGGGATATGAAGCACCAACTCATGGGGTAGGAGATGCAGTGTTTAATTAGCCTTTACGCTATTTAAGGCGCAAAAGTATTTCGCAAATCACCACAATGTAAAGTATATTTGACCGCGGGATATCTAGTTATCCATGGTAATTGGACATATTTATTCGCCTTGAAAATGTTCTTCGCGCTTCACTCGATTTCTGTGTCTGTAGATTCGTTACTTTCAATTTGGATACCATCTCTCCGATAAAATAATATTCGGCTAATAACAAACAATAAAGAACCTGTTATGAACCTGAGCAGACCTATACCTG